>VBVQ01002310.1:0-25934 GCA_011636635.1 Tetramorium simillimum | reverse complement strand
CCCCCCCCCCCCTTGAGAATTCTATTACTTTATCGCAAATTATTCAATTATATTTTATATTCTAGGCAGCAAGCGCTGTTCTGAGACAATCTGCAAGAACTAGGTAATATCAGATAAAAAATATCAATCCTGCCGCGTTTTTTAGTTCCTGGCCTCAATTTCGTCGATATAATTACCCTGAATTAATTAATTAAACTGCTAATTTTTTTATATGCAGTTTAATGCCTTCATTTTCAACAAGCGAGAAACTTAAGGCGACAAACTATATATTTTACTTAATTATGTTACTACAACGGCACGGACAATATGTAACTCGAGTGACAATTGCCACTCCTTCTTTTTTACACGCCAAGCATACATACCGCAAAATACTCACTTAAGCTAGTACAAGTAATATTAATTAGTCCAATAAAATTATCTTATTATTCATCGCGTATAAAAGCTCCTAACAAAATACCATCATAAAATTTAATAAGACACAATATTTTATCTTAATTTTCTCTGAAACATGAAAGTTATATAAATTAAAATTTCTTTAGTCTCTAGAATTCCAATTTATGCTTTTTCTCTAAACGTATATGCAATTCTTTGAACATATATTTTTCTCACATTTAAATTTAAAAAGAGACTAATTTCTCATAAATAGCATTATCAAAGTATAATATTACTTCTTGTAAAATAAACAGATCTGTACAAATTTGTTCAAACAAGAATCCGTATTAATTCAGAAAAAATATCCTGTATAAATATCGTGCACGTTTCAAAACAATCTTTGAGAAACGATTTTTAGTAGCTCCATTAAATATGACTTTATAAGCAATCTAATGATGATATCCGTTTAACGATCAGCATAACATCGTGCATGACGTTTACACACCTGCGACAACGTGCCGCGCTCATGAAGTCTAAGATACACTTTAAGCCATGGCTAAAGCCGGTTCATAATGGTAAACCTCAAACTAGTTCATGTAATAATTTTCAATCATGCATCGCATAAAACCGTGCATTCGTCGTGACCGCCATTAAACCGGCAACGCGTAATTGCAAAGGGACACGTGCGCTCCCGGTCACGAAATTCCGAAAATTAACGACACCCAAGGCATGCGAAAAGTTTGGGTGTTGCGACACGATTCGCGTCCCGAAAATTTCTGCGGCGATGCGCCGTGACCGCGGAACTTTCGTTTTTGGCAGAGAGCCAGAAACCGCCCGTCGCACCGCTCGCCCTCTTATCACTGCACCTTCGATTAATCGATCGCGGCATGAGGCAGAAGTTACGGGAAAGGAAGTAGCCTTCAATCAAGTACGAGAGAGGGAAAATTAGAAAGCGCTCGAAAAGTGAAGCATGCCAAGATTAGAGAGTCTGAAGATGATAGCCTGTTAACAGTGAAGAAGACGAGAAATCGCACGGAGCTTATTTGTCACTGGTGCAGATGTTTCCATTTCGAAATTGTTCCAGCGATATATTGCGAAAAAAAACAATGCGAGATATATTTCTAAAGATACGCGCCGGATCAATTAGTAATGCCAAACAGATTTTTATGGACATTACGTAAATTACGAAAAAAACTTAAGAAATTCGAGATTGAAATATTTTACGTCAAACATCTCTAAAAAATTCTAAAAAATATCAATTTATATTTCTTTATATTATAAGCACTACTTATGTTCTTCTCTTTATGATCATAAATCTCTGTTTATTTTGCAGACAACATTTGACAAGTAGCTCGAATGCTTATATTTACACACAATGTACATACGAGAAGTTAAGATCAATGCAACTCCAAAAGCGGTCTTATATAGCCACGAAGAGCTCGACAATCTTTCCTCGACCAGCTATAAATCTGGCTTCCTTCGAGCACGTCGTAACTCTTGCGGTGTAGGCCTGCCTCGGAAATTCACGAACATTGTTGCAAATTTAGCAGATATAAGTTGCGTATCCTCCGGGAAAGAGAGAGAGAGAGAGAGAAAGGCGCATCGCACTTGCAACTTTTGCCATGCGCAAGTACAAGTTCTGCTGACTACGCCGGCGAAGAAACGTAACAAGACGGCATGCAAACTTCTAATTAAACAGAAGACAGAACTCAACTGTTGCAAGTAATTACTACAGCCCAAGCGATAAATATGTATTGTCAGCTGCAAATTTTCCTTTCGATATCCATGTAGTTATTGCAATAAGATTTTCAGAATATTTTATTCACTCGAACATTCATTATGCATGACTATCTGTTTGTCAGAACATTATTAAAAAATTTCAGTAATTAGTAATTTTTCCTAAAAATAAAAATTAATATCTGCAATTTCAGAATTTAATCGTGTTTATAGATGTATAAATTAATCTCAAAATTAATGATATAACTAAATACTAATTGAAATAATTAATAAAATTAATGATTTTTTAGACGCTCATTAAAAAATATATTTTTACATATTAAAAACGCAAACGTCTTATAAATACATATTTTATTTCACAGAAGCAATTAAATATTTTGTCGTCGTTGTCGACTCAACCCACTTGCAGCCCTATTTTTGAAATTGCAGAGTGGTGCACGTGAAATAACCACGTTTTCTTTAAGAAAATATGTTAAAGATTTAACATATTTTCCTAAAGAAAACGTGGTTATTTCACGTGCACCACTCTGCATAACCCAATTTCGTGGAAATCTCGCTACATAGAAGTATCGTATATGCTATGCGGTAAGGATGTTATTTAAATTGTTGCAGTGAGAACGCGCCAATTATGTTCCCATTTATTTTTAAATGACTTGGCAAGTTCGGCGGATGAGTTCGCTCGCTCGCAAATGAACGTAGAATATTGATTACTCTTCTCTATTAGCGTGTCCTCCCACGAGACCGTGTGCGATAGCATGCGCCATATCGAGGAATCGAAACTGCAGCGCGGAGAGATAGGAACTGTCCGAAATTAGTAGCCGCGTTATTCCACACAATAATATACTGTAACCCAATTCTCTTGTTGTTGTTAGCAGCAGCGTCGCATGTACGTCGACGCGATTTGATTACTAGCAGCAATTCTCGCCGTGTTCGGATAATAGTTACAGAATTAATTAAATAAATTATCCAATCACACCGCGAAGACTCAACACGAAATGTCTTTCCACGATAAAATTCAGAGTTGTTACGTGGTGTTTGAATTTCAACTTTAAAAGGAAATACCGTAAAATCAATACGCCGCAATTTAAAGTTACTGAGATAGATTTTTAAATAAAAGAAAGATACGAGGTTAAAAACGTTATATTCAAAAGGACTTAATCAAAGGAATTAATCAGGCCACTTTTTCTCTTTTCCAGATAGAATATGGCTTATTTATAGTACTAGTTCCGTTTTCAATACATCTCAATATAGGTCGCTTTCAGAAGATGCATCTTGTATATTTGCACGTGCGCGCGCGCATCGTTGCATGCTGCAGTAATATATTCTAAAAGTAATCGTGATTCGCATCGACGACAGCTTCATCGATTGATTGAACAAGTGTCAACGCGCGTCACTGCCATAATATCTGAATGGAATGTGCTTGTGATTTACGTGGAGAAGTTCTCCTGTCACAGCGATAACTTAACGTATTCCTGATGCTCTCCTCCTTTCCGACTTGCATATACATATGTGTTCGGTGTCACGCGATATTAAAGTACGCTCCTTTGGCGAAGTGCCAAATCGATGTTGCCACTCCTCTCCCCCACCCCTCGCTCTCTCTTTATCTCTCTCTTCTGTTTCTGTCTTTCCTCTCTGTTTCTGTCAGAAACCGATTTCTTCGGCGAAGCTAGGACGTCGTTCAAGTACATAAAGTTTTCCCGTCTTCTTAAATGATAACTTTCCCCACTTCGAAACTATGATAAATATCTGTCGATATTACATTATAAAAATATGCGGATATCTTTTGCAAAAATCAAACGTACAAAACATCTACTCTGTTACGAAAATATTTTGCCTATATAAATGAAGAGCTTTAACAGTGGAAATAATAAAATGTAATTGAATTTGGTATTGTATAGATCTAATATTTTTTTAAAACTAATCAACCTTTCTCATATCTCTTGAAATAATAGTCTAAAAATAATTTTATAAAAGCAGAATTCAAAAGCTCAACACAAAATTTTGTTAAAGTTAATTATAGCTCGCACATTTATATAAACGTATGAAATATTCTGTTCAAAGTACATACGTGGGCGTCTATTGATTACGAATACACAACCAGGTTCTTGAATTTCAAATTATCACTTGTCGAAGCCCGGACAAGTGACGACATCCAGTCGTGGGACGTACGATTAGGAAAACAATATCGCGCAGTTGCCACGGGACAGAGATCAACCTTTATTGTTCAATTCGACCAGAATTTCTTGGTAGCGATTAGCATTAAACGTCCACAGAAAAGTGTCTCACGGCGAAAGTTTATTTAACCATGTCACGGACGCGCGAGAAACGAGGCAGAAGTCCCAGAAAGGAAACAGAATCGCTGGAATGACAAGATTCCGGCGTCTGTCACCGATATGCACAACTTGTTAAACAAAGTAGCAAATGTTCAAAGTCTGCTTTTGAGATGAGCACGAAATAACCAAGTGACACGCTATTTTCCGAGATGCGTCGTGTAGCCAAAAGTGGCCGTAACAAAGTTCTACGCCACTTGAAATTGCTAATAACTATACACATTTAGTTTTATTATAATTAACTGTCGTAGATTCAGCTAAAAACTGGTAGAGATATAGTTGTATCAACTACATACTTATTATGGATGAGTTTCAAAATGCTCAACTCATTTCCATATTTAAATACTTCTACAAGACATGTCTATCGATATAGCTAAAAATAAATATTAGTTTATCAACAGTTTACATTTATATAACGCGAAGAACAAATTGCGGCACGAAGGAACAAATTTCGCTCGATTGCACCTTCTGCACGAAAATCGACTGAGCGATTTATGACGCGCGAGGACACGCGATAATCGAAAAGTTCGCTCGATCGCAACGCTCCGGCGAAATTCACGAGCGCGATAGGAGGGTGTCTAGAGCCTAGAAAAGGGAATGACTTTTCCCAGAAGGTCTCCGGTAATGCTGTATACGTTCCTAGACCACACTCGCACACATACACGCGCCGAGAGCCCTGTGAGAGCCTTTCGAATGTGTGTGTACGCGGCCCACATAACTCCTAAGCATACCTGAATTCACGCGCGCGCGCGTGTGTTGCACCAAGTGTTTATAGGTAGTACGCGCACACAGAGCGGGTATATATGGGGTAGAAAGCTAGGGCACGGTGGTAACGTCCCGGAAGCCAGGATCGATATCCAGACACGCCATCACCACCCTCGACTCCCCCTCTTCTCTTGTCTCCCTCTCCTTCTCGCTCCTCCACCCTTCATTCTCCGTCCTAGAGACTCTCGTCTGTTTATTTTTCCCTTCTGCCGTTTACCCCACAGTCAGGAGGGTTAATGGACCCACCGGGGATGTCTTCGACGATGCGAACGGACTCGCCGCTCGCGAGGAGACCGGATTTTTCCTTCCGCTGCATGCGGCGAAGCGCCCTTTCACTTCCGTGACCACGTCAAGAAAACATAATGAACCCGTGTTCGATGGAACAATACGTGAGAATTCGAGCCTTCGGTAAAGTGACAATCAACTCCTAATGCAACACCGTAATGGGAGTGACAGGAAGCACGTCGAGATGAACAATGACACAGAATTAACTGCATGATTATGAAAGAACAAATAGCATTTGCTGTTATAAAGTGGAATAAAATTACGATAGAGAATGAATACCGATGTACCATTTCATGTCTAAAATGACTCGCTGGTTCTCATTTTGACACTGCAAAATTGTTGTTTATTATTGAGTAATTTTGTTGACACGGTATCAATTTTTCTTTATTCTGACGTGTATTACCTGCAATGCAATTAAATCCAATTTTTCGCTATGTCCATGTAGTTCGTATGTACACCTATATATTATATGATATATTTTTCCAGCTTTATTTTCACATTATATTGAAGCTACTTGTGTTGATGGAAAGATTATCGCAAAAAATAATCTACAATATTATATTTCAACAGCAGTACATGAACAATTGCATTTTCGATCAACTAAAGTACCATCCCTCTAGATTTTTATAACATCATAAACTATCCTGTATAACACAGAATACGGCTGGAAGGAAACAAAGGAAGTCAAGGGTGAAGCAGATAATAGCGCCTGCCCCTTTTTCAAACGAACTCGAAGTACTCCGTAAATTGGATTTAACCAACTGCATTGTGAATTGCCCTGCAATCGATTTTAGGCCAATGCACTATTTTCTCTACGTCCTATTCAGGTTAAGAAATCACCACACAAAATTTAAGATTGCTATTTTTAATAATCACTGCCCCTCTCTCTATCTCTATTTTAACCAGAATAAAATTATAGTATGCTTGGTTTAAATTATAAATAAATCTATCTTTTCGCAAGTTAATATTAAAATAATAATATTATAGCGTTGCATTTTTAGCATTCTATTATATTAATGTCACTAAAAATAATCAAAAAATTGATCTAAATCCATTTTCTAGATTAAAATGTTCGTTTCTCAAATAGTTTCCACGCATAAGACGGTATTATAAATTTTTCTTATACTACATCGCAAAAATCGCATTATTCAAGTCCGGCCATAAAAGTGCTCTCTTCTACTATAACACGCCGTTTCACTAATTTCCGGGGAAATGAAACACGGAAGGCATATAATGGGATCTGATAATAATAAAAATAGAGTAAGACTAACGTGAAGCGTAAAAGATGGTCGTTGGATAACGTCGACAAAAATAATCGCGATAAAAACATAATAATACCGAATAATAATTCACAATGCCATTATGGGGGGGAAAAGCGTTAAGAAAAGTAGTTAATATTACCAGAGATAATCACCATTTAGATACGTAATGCAATAAAGCATCAACAAAAATTTTTCATTTTTAACAAACTACTAAAACGTATAAAACACAGGTTGTAAATCTTTGACGAGGATCATGCTGAAAAAATGATTGCAACTTTACAACCGTAGCTCGTAAGCTCGAAAGAGATCTCTCCTTAGGGGGAGCGCTAAGTTTGGCGGAAATTCAATCTTCTCGTCGAAACGTGAAGCGGCACGGTTCCGTGTATCAGACTTGGCGATTTAAACGATGAAGTATTCATTTCCAATTACGTTCTCGAAACAAGATGTTACAGGTGTACTGCGGGTCGTAGGGTATAGTTATATTGCATATATGATGCAAACATACTCCGATATACCAATACGCACCAATTCAATCAGCAAATTAAACTGCGATCTATAGAATATACGTCTAGTAATTATTACCACTTTATGGTCGGTCTGAGAAGTACGATTTATTATCGCTAATTTATTTAGCATTACAATCAGTTAAAATATAGGATTATGAAAACACATAGGATTACTAAAACAAATTTGCATTATGCTTCAAAACATATTTCATTTAAATATCGCGCGTTAATTTACGTTTAATTTAACGTTTATCATATGATTACTTTAAAATGATTGCACTTTTCATTAAATCTAGATCATTTTCATCAAATGTACTCGATAAAATATATTCTTCGTTTAGATATATGTTTATTATTATCATCATCAAACAAGATTATCCATTTCATGTTTGATATTTGAGATATAAAAATATATATATTAAAATATATATACTATTAATATATTTTTTTTTTCTTGAAAAATAATTTCGATATTAAGTTCATATTAATCGAGGCGAGCTTGATTTAACAGCTTACAAATGTTGGCAGCGATCATGACAGATGCTTTAATTAATTAAGTTGCTATGATCACCAAGGGATATAGCGAAGATTCAGTGGAGCTGAGTGGATTGTAAATTAGCATACCTGTCTAGTTTGATTATTTCGATATTGATACGAATAACGGATTATTTGTGTGATACTGCAAACGGAAATCTCGATTCAATATGAAATATTTCGGAATCATTTATCACGAAACGCGGAATTCAAAAGAGTTAATCGCATTTTCGCCGCTTATAAAAATATTTCTGCCACACGTACGTTCGGACAGATCGACGGTAATTTGAAAGCGAGCAAAAATAATTACGTCGCTGCAAAATTCATACGCTGGCGTTATGCGGGCGGATAAAACAACTCGCGGGAACGTCCGCCGCGCACGCACCCTTGCATATTAAATTCCTATCTGCAAAACCCGCGTATCGTTAACAACGCCGATTCTTTGTCCAAATTAATGAACGCTTATCTTTGCGCACGAAAAAGTATCTACATTTATATGAACAGTTCTTTCAATTAGCGCAAATGAGCTTATTATTTGATTCTCGGTAGGTATCTTAAGAAAAAAAAAACAAATCTAAATAATTAGAAATAATATTTAGTACAAATTAAAATAAATGGTATTTATTTTATTTAATAGTTGTAATGAGAAATAGAAGTAAAAAAAAATCGATAAAATTCGGATGTATGTAATTCAAGCCAAACTTCATTTGCTGTTATAAAAAAAATGTACAAAGTAAATTCAGTAAACCACATTCGAAAAATAGGAGAGAGGACGATCGATTTTCTAAATTTAAAAAAATTATTTGAATAATACAAAAGTACATAAATCAGAGAAAAAGATCTATAAAGCAGAATGGAATAAAATGTCAATTAAATTCCAGTTATTTCAGTTAGTATTGATAAAAAATCTCTATAGTTTTATAAATTCCAAGTGATTGAAAAGAGGGAAAGAATTGCGGATTGACGGAATGTGGCGGATAAATCACTGGCTGCCGGCGATTTTCTTGACTGCGATAACGTCAGGTTGTTTTTATCAAGTCGGCCATTCGCGAATCGTGGTTTATGCGAAGCACGAGCCGCGATACGTATGTACAATATATGGGAGCGAGAAGCCGACGTCGGTAGTCGTCGGAGAAACATAGCGCGGGGGTGAGTTAAGGGAATGCACAAAGCCGCCTCTGTCGAGAGGGAATAGAGGCGTTCTCTGTGCTTTCAGACATCTCACAGCATTATGCATCGCGTGCACGACAGACCGACAGACCGTCTAGCGAGACCATGCAGATCCGGACCTCGAGATGATTCCCTTCCTCAAACATTTGCAGACTCTTTCGTGGCGCATGCACGGACCTGGCCCTGAACGATATCTCAAATCCGCCAGAGAGAAAGATTTATATACGCGTAGCTCTTTTCGTGTTACGATGAAAACACCACGTGCAATCGTCTTGTCCGGAAAAGTAGATCTTTCAACAGGATTCGCAAAAATTTAACGTCATTAATAAAAATGAGCGAGACTGTTCTCCTATTGACCATACCGTTAATACTGTTGACATCGGAGACCGGTAGAATTACGTGAATGTTAAATTCGGAGTAAGCTCCCCTCTCTCTCTCTCTCTCTCTCTCGCTCTCGTCGGTCTCAGCTTCGTGACGCTTGCGGTAATTCGTGTTGATCTTATCCGTCACTTCTCGTTTGCAACGATTGCTTAGTATACTTAACGTATTACGTCAAGATTTTCGGGGTCAGATATTCCTTCCAGAGCAACATTCTGCGGTTTACTGAACAATTATTTCTAATGTTTAATAATAATGGCTTAAAGGGTTAACTTAGCGTGCACCATCATAATGAAAAAAATATCATCTTGTGTAAAACCTGTGCAGCTTGCTGCGAGAAATGTACGTCCATTATTTTAACTTACGTTTAACTCACGTCACAAGATAATTATTCACGTAAGATCATTACTTTTTATTACCCTATTATTTGTTATTACATCTACCAACACAAGCAGCAAAATTAAGAGCTGATAATCTTATACGATATCTAACTTGATATCACGTAATAGAGAGGTAATTACATTACATATTTACGACTTCGTGTTACTCGACACATTTATCGCGCATTCAGAACAGACGGAGTTTACCATAATCATATGTGGCACGTGTGCGACTATTTTGCTGGTACAAAACAAAAAAATATTATGAAGATCGATGGGGTGCGCGATAAAAAAGTTTCCACCGCGCTCATATCTCGTTAGGGTTATGAAAACGGTACAATTTGAACAAATGTTTGGCATAAATATTTTTGCGGGGCGACGTGGAGTTTGAGAAATTGCCAGCAGCGTCACGAAGCGAAGAAATAAGCGACGTGTGCAATATAGCTGAAAACTCACGACCTATTTTATCGATATGCTCCGAGCAGGAAATTGAGCCAATTCATGTGAGTCCAACTAATCTCGCTTGCGAGAGCTACGTGAGGAAGAATCCGAAGGGTCTATTTTCTCTTATCCGCGTACATGCGCAAACCAGTTAACACGAGCGGGAAAGAAGGTACTTTGTTTTAAGGATCTATTACACGGTCTAGCTTACACGCCATTACACGCTATGTTTTACACTGCCGTCTTGCGAAGTAGACGATACTTACTCACAGTTGCCCTGAATAACAGGGATCCAAGAGGGAGCAAAAAGCAGTCGAAACGTACACGTAAAAATTCACAATCTATTTTTCATAGCTCATAAGTAAATTTCGAACGGAAGAGAAACCGAGTTTCCTGTAGAGAATAGTAAATTACTATTCTAAATATACCTAAGCCTTGGCGTCTCGAATGAAGCGAAGATATTTTGCAATTTATGAGCGATGTGTGAAAAAAGAAATCGGATTCTCGCAGGGCAAATGCACGATTACGTCAGCGTTACGTAACATCGCAATCAAAGTTTCATGACGGCAATGAAAAACAATTTTCCCTCCTCTCTCATTTCTTGCAAGGGATACTGATGTTTTCATTGCTCTATCCTTTATCAAGCAAATATAAGGCATATTACAACGATTCAATATCACGAGAATCTCATTAACCCAGCGAGTTTACGCTCTGTCAGCTAATTACCATCGTTGTAACAGTACAGCTGCAGCAGCTCGATTATCACCGCCGTCGGAGTTCCGCTTTGTCGAAGCCCTAAAAGAACACCTCTCACCGCTCGATGAGTATCGATCGTACGCGACTAATAAATCCCCGAGCAAAAGGAATCTTTCATCCGCTTCGCGCCGCGACGCCGGACCGGAAGACGCAGATTTTTCTGCTGCGTCTGACAGTTTCTCTCTTATACTCTTTCTTATACTTTCTCTCTCTTTCTCTCTTTACTAATGGGAAGCCATAATCATTAAATTGCACTTTCATTGGCCGGCGGCGACAGCCAAGGAAGCGTCAATGATAAAATCGAACCGTATAACGGACGATAAAAACTCGTCGAAATGTCTAACGACATGTCTACGGGCGATTCAATTCGTGAAACGCTACCAGAGATTTACGTCATTCGGTACGAAGTAACGGGTAAGTGAACGTAAAAATCGCGCAAAGCTGTTCACTTTCATATACGAAGTATATACGGAGTCTTAATCATAAAAGGCAGATAATAGAAAATGATACTGTATTCACGTAAAAGAATATATTTTCTTACGCAGCATTAAATGTCACAAGTAATATTTTTTTCTTTCAACCCGAGAATGTATAACATGAAATAATGATATTTAATTGCGACTGTCGTAAATAACTACATTAAAAGTTGTCAATTTTTTTACAGTAAAAATAATGTAGAGAACGCTGCATATTAATTTTATTAGCAGCTAACTGCTTTAAACTTGAGTAATAGTTGGTAATACTGCAGGAATATAGATAACATTTCGCAAGCCGGCTCATATATTTACTTTTGAACTATGTATTGAAAAGACGGATTAATCCCGTATGAAAATACATATTTATATATCATTCCTCGTTTATTATTAGTGCTACGTTAACTTTTCAACCAGCGGAAAATGAAGGAAAACGCTAAGTCGATTACGGTAGAACTGCTAAAACCGATTTCACCGTAATAACGTAAGTGCTGCAAGGGCGTGAAGCCGCCTGACCTTATCGCTCATATCGGCGCGGTGCTCGATTGCGGCGGTCCTTTCCAGATCGACGGAGAAATTTAATTTCCAAGTTCCTCGGCCCTTCTCGTGCCGCGTGTCAATTATTACGACGAAAATCTCATTATCTTACACACCATTAATATCTGCGATAGCGAGGGGCGGGTGCGGGTTGTTCCCCTTTTTAATGGAAATGAATCTCGCTCGAGGGACAAGCGGAAGAATCGTCGGTTCGATGAACGGTACTTGCCAACTAATGCAGCCATATCGAATATCGGTGTTATTTGAGAACTAGATGTATCTCAAGATCGATCAAAATGTTAATTCACGCGTATCTAAATGACAGATCTTTCAGATAAGCACTCCATCGATGGTACATTTTACAATTTGTATCGAGTGTACATAAGACGTTCATAAAACGTAATAATAGAGTAACTTTTGCGGACCACGGACAATATCGATTTTTTGACACATCGCGCGAAAGCACACGGCGAAGTGCACTCGAATACTCAGATCCATCTATGTATCTATCGTAAGTTCCCTGATGTAAGAGCGTCCAAGAATTACGGATCGCGAACTATCGACAAGAAGAGCCAATCGAGTTCCATCCTAACTGCTTTCAAAAGGATCTCTTCTGCAGGATGAAAAAGTTCCGCGTCGAGGGAAGTTCGTTCCATCCTCACTCGCGAGGCTCATCCTTCCATTCTTCGGACTTTTGTTGAGTGATCGTATTGAATCGCCTACTACGGAAGGATAAGACTTCATAGCAGTTGCACAGTGAACACAGAGGCCGATAAACCGGAAAAAATGTCAATTCAAAAAATCCTGCAAATGTTATCCTTGACTTAAAGTCTAGCACAGTGTACAGTCTGATCGAATCCTTTCACTTGATTTTAATTTCTCATAGAAATAATTCTTTCTGAAATCATGAACCATATATTATCAAGCGAAGATATAAATTTGCAGAAACTAGGTAATTTAAATGAGCTATTAATTTTACGTCCAGCAGTTTACATTTAAATTCTTTTTTAATATATTGCTGTTCAGAAAATATTACTTGGGATAACGCCAAAAGTTACTTGGAATTCTCGCCAAAATATAGCACAAAATTCATTTAAAATTATCACTAGTATCGCTGATAACTTGAAAGAGTTTAACTCCACATTTTCATATTATAAATTACTGATATAACAACGGAATTAATGATAATCGCTCAAATTTAAACAAGTAGCGAACTAGATGCCACGAACGACGAGATGTATCGGGAGCTAAGCTCACGAGAAAAAAAGCAAACAAATCAAAGGGATCTCGAGTGGCTGTTCCGTGAGACAGAAAACTTTCGAGGTAAAGTCTGTTCAACCTGCACTTATTACGGAAGCCTCTCCTCTCTCGTGAAACAGCCAAGCAAAGTGCTTGTAAGGTCGCTGACAGCAAGGTGGAACCCGAGTTTGTAATCACGAGACAACAAAAAGGAGACTCAAGATGAAGGGTAAAATAGTAGGGAGGAAAAGAAGAAGTTAAGAGAGATAGTACGAAAGAGAACATAACGTGATACTTGACTTCGTCTGACCGTTTGTTCGATTATTACGGCTCGATAATCAATTGGAAATTCGCTTGGGTTAACACAAAATTCAGGGATATATAATACATAATTATAATCTTCAAAAGGAATATTTTTAATTTTTAAAATGACTTACACCTCTGCATTGTGTATTTTACGCTTTATTTATCAAAATGTTATTGAATATTGCATAGTTAATTTCAAAATGCGTGTAACATTTTTTTCAAATTGGTTTTAGATAATTTTTTCAGCTGTTAATAATTGCATTTTTTTAATAAAAAGAAAAGAGAGAATAAAATAGTAATAACCAATTTCAGAATATTTTACTATAATTAAATATAAAACTTTCAATTTCTCAATAGAATGAAATTTTTTTACTAGAGATTTGTAAAAATCTTTAAAATCAATATCTTCGACTTATAAAACATATGAAATTTTATTATTAAAATTTATTATATTTTTCATTATATTTAAATACTCATGTCTAATATCAATATTTAAATACCAACTTTAAAACATATTCTTATATTTCTTTTATATAATATAATCCCTCTTGTAATATAAAACCGGGTGAGACCAAATGGATACTACGATAACAATTGCATCCATCAGAAACACTGCATAAATTACATGTAGATTATATCCGCTTCAATATCTGCTAAAATAAATACGTTAAAAATAACGTTAAATATTGTGCATATCTAAACATATACAATCTAAAATTAAATGAAGAATGATGTCTAAATCTAAAAAAAAATCTTGCAGTTTATAGAATTATATATCAAAGATTATAGAATTATATATCAATTTAAGTGCAATTGAGATTATATGTATATACGTATACATTCATGAAAATCACAAAGTATATACTCATGAAAATCATTATACATAACGATCGGTTATTTTTTTACAAAGATTAGAAGACTTACGAACATAGATTATATTCCATTCGAAATGTTTCTTCTTTTTTGGCATTTAAGCTTTCGATAGCAATATAAAACTGATCGGTCAGATCCTGCATAGCAATATCTCGACTGCAACGTCCGCAATATTGCAGTCGATCTGTCGTCACGCGCACCGGAGAGAACCGTTCGGTACCGAAGCGACAAGAAAGAACCGACAAACGTATCGGTGTCTCGAGGAAAAATCGTCACTCGCCTTTCCAATTACGAGACACTACATCACGAACAGCTTTCTACACAGTTCCCGGAGGGACATGTGTCCTCCTTTAAGAGATCTGTATCTTCAAAGTGATCTATACCGAGTGATCTAGCACGAGTTCGTCCGCTCGCCAACAGTCGTCCGACTTATCTTCTTAAAGTTCTTTTCGAGCTCTCACATCGTGTATCACGCGATATTGCGTTCGTGAAAGATACAAGTTAATTTCCGCATTCTTGTTCTCCTTTTTGTAAAAATCATTATTTTAGATATGTATCCCAGTGCCCCAAGAGAAAGAGTCACGATTTGCGAACTTGCAAATGTAAATGCATTAAAAAGAAGAATTACATGATTTATAATGCATTATAGAATATTAATATTTAATAATAACATTTTCAAATCAATAATCAATTTATTAATTAGAGATTAAATTTTACATTAAAATAATTGTAATAAATTATATAATAAAAAAAACTTCAAATACTCTAATTTTTTACTCTGAAACTCGACTTCGTGACTTCGTCCATGTTCGTAAATCTTTTTTGCTTCTAACTTGTAAGATGTGTATTATAGCTTTTAAACAAGCTAAGTCTCTGTGGATCAACAGCTTATACATGTTGTACAACTGTGTCTATTAATAATTCGATAATCTTTCTCCTGAGAAATGTCATTCATCGACTTAAGCCATTTACGATGTCTCATGGAAACTAACTTATCTTGTCGGTAATGCATGTGGCTTAATACGCACGACAGAGGAGAGACGCGTATTAATGTATGATTAGGATATATACACATATGTACACGCATTAACATTGTACACATGAGACACTTTAATTAAGTACGTGATGTACAAGCGGGCATGTATGTATCTGCACGTACACGCGCGACACAGGACATCATAGAACACTGTGCCTTTTCTTAACGAAGCCAATCTCCCAGGTTCATCCCAGGGTCAAACGGGATAGGACGTGCCTCAACGAGCGTCACAGACACGAAACAAGATGGTCGATACGATTGATCCGTGAACCGAAGTAAGAAAGCCGCAAGAGAGTGTCCGCCACAACCCGCCAAACATTCGCGAAAGTTTATGGTCCCAAATGGAATTGCTATGTCGGATCGCGCAGACTGTCGAACTTACAATGAACACTCTAGTAAGTGATTAATCACAAATTCAATTATTTCTTTTCGACTGTGATGGCTATCAAAATATCAAGTCGTTCAAATCAAATGCGCGTTTGAATTTGTAATTCTAATAATTTTTTTATAAATATACGTTTTATAAATATACGTTCCTACTAATGCCTCACTCAATTTTCTCATGTATCGCAATTAAAATACTAATAGTATTAAGCTTATTTTGATTAAGTATAATGAAATTCAAGAGCTCGTTATAATTATTCGGTGAGTATTTCCCAACTGAAATATCGAAATACCGACGCTCTGCTAAAGAGATGAGCGTTTCCTGTCTATGCACCTCTCATAATCGTAACTAATAACAGATTGTAACTCGGGAGATATAACGACCACAAAGCGAATTCCGTACCCAGTGTGAAATCTTAATCTGTATTCGAGAAGAGAATATTGGCATCCGTTGGGGGCGAATAGCGCTCGAGAGAATCGTCATAACTCCGAAATCGTAGCCGCTAGCCGCTTTAGAGCATTCTGTGTCGAATGAGGCTACGTCATGCATCCGGGTCGAGTATGCATCCCGATTAGAGACATGTACTACGACGGGTGCACCGCGTCAATGATAGAAATGCGCAAAATGTCTGCACGGGTAAAAAGATATCGACAGAAATCGAAATAAGTTATAATTCGTCATTCGGACGACAAGAAAAGAAAAAGGAAAGATTCGCGACAACTTTGTAATTGCATTTGCCGCGCCGGATCCGAACGTAGCAATAGAAACTGCATTTTTCCAAATAGCACCAACAGGATCTCTTTAAAAGATTTCATTAAGATATTTTTCACGCGCGCGCACTTAACATTAAATATAGCTTCGAGATTGCAATGATTATGCAGACTTCTGCACGTTTATTCAGAAAAGAGATATCCTCGGTTATGTAAAAATGAAAAGTTACTTAATTATATTTTTTACTAAATTATAAACAAAATCATCAGATTTTTTTTAAATAAGTCAAGAAGGGTCATCTTTAGATTTTAATAAAACTTTTAGATAGTTCTCAGAATATTAGACGACTAAAAGAAAAAAACTTCATCAATAACGAGCTATTATTAAAAACTGCTTATAAAATCTATTAAAAAATTAGCATAAACATAACAAGCCCGGCGAGTATAATAACGAGGATGCCTCTCTCGCATGCATCCCCGTAAAGACGAGGAATCTCTGTCTTTCGGGAAATTCCGCCATGGGGGTGGATCGTGCACGCTGGAAAGGTTGCTTAAGGAGGACTCGACCTATAAATTCCAGCGATCCCCTACGGGCTGGGCGGTAATTGCTCGTTTCCCTGACTGACTGGTCCCGGGGCACATAGAAACCGTCACTGGCCCATTGTGGCCAGCGGACGCATGGATTCTAACTGCATCGTGGATAATGTGCGGCGGCTAATATGACGGCGAATACGAAGCATTAACATAGTTTTGCCCGGCGGGGACGAGTTGCAAATTACAGCCTTTAACATTATCAAACAATTGCGGAGAATTTAACTACCAATCGCGAACCAGAAATAAATCGTGATACAACTAACTGTATCGAAAGCAGATACAACTACTAGTGTAATGAAAGCAGATACAACTAAAATTATTCAGATACTTTTTAGTTGATAGAGAAACACTGCATATTCTTTTAAATGTATGTAAATTACGTAAGTAATATATATTTTATATATAAATCATGTATAACAACTTATTACACAATACTGTATATTAATCCAATATAGTATTATATTAAATATTATATAAAAATTTTTTTGTTAAAATAGAAGTATTTTATCAAAGTTATAAAAATTATTTATTATTATATTTCTATTTGTATAAAGATAAATCGATAAGGTTTATCTACGAAACAATCCCTCAGTTGTACACGTTGCATTCGCTCTGTGTTTCGACATTCGTGAACGCATTCGGTAGTTCTATAATCCCACGAGAGCGTGTTTTTTTAATTTTTTTTCAACTCGTGATTAAAATATTCCACGCTCAAACGAACGCCAATGTTCATCGTGCCAATGTTTCCTCTTTTTTTTTCAAGTGATTTTACCAAACATTATCGAATATTCGGCTGGACGCAGTCCCGGCTAAACGTAAAATATTTAGGTAGGTTTAAAACATTCCGTTCATTTATTTTGGCTAAGAACATTTCGATGTAAAAACAAGAACACAACGATAAAATCCTTTACTGTGATTTCGTACGCGTATATAAATAGATTTAAGTTTAATTGAGTTTAAGATAATATAAGTTCATTATATTTATTATCGTGACGGAACTCCTGCACATTAATGAAATTTGCATGTTGATGAAAGTCTTATAAGAAGATCAGGATTATTAAAATACGGCCAAATTATTAAATGCTTATTACAACAGGCAGCAACTTTATTAAAGATGCAACTTTATTAACGATTTGTTAAAAGAGCACGTGTTTTTTAAAGAATTTTTCAAATTTTTCATCATCATAATTAAATACCTCTTTTATCGTTATTACATTTTAGCGTACTTGCCAAGCAAATTTTTGCTATTGGTTCATCGAAGCTAATGCAACTCGCAATATGTATCCTAACTGCATTGTACGCAATCTGCCGCGGGCAATACGACACACGATAAACACGTAGGCGAATCCTCGATGCATTAACACAGTTTTGCCCCGTGAGAGTAACCACTCTGAATTCTCCCTCCTGTGTGTCAACCAACATAACATACGGCCAACTACTTTAACAGGATTCACGCGCAACGCACTCCCGATAATAAACTGATTATCTATTGATTGTTAACGCGACGCGAATATCAATTTTCGGAGTCGTTATTTCGGAAAATGCAACTATAGCCGAACAGGTTCATTATCGTTCGGATTTTTCGCTTCCATTCGTACAATATTTCATCTCAGGCTAGAGAATTGTTAATCCCCGCGTCCGCCTACGCGGCTTTACGTAGCATTTATAAATCCCTCTTTTTCCATAAATCAATCGTTTAATTTATAAAGCCAACGTAAAAATAGAGTAGAATGTAATTCCGTTAAATTATTTTAAAATACCGATTTATCGGAAAATAACATAAGAGATATGTTCATAACAAAGTAATTTGAATCAACTTATCTAAAATTGTATCAAAATTAATACTAGAATATTTTTTTCATAGAATTTTTCTTATAGTATTGTCAGGTAAATTTCCTCCATAAAAGACATTCGTGTTTCACTTCAAGATGACTGAGAAATATGTTTATCAATCTAAAATCTAAAATACCAGATAGGTACAATTACATAATTTGAGAAATATCTTGCGTGAAGGAAGTTACGCGCCAAAGCAGCTCTTACATTCCTAATAAAAGCGACCTTTACATCCTGCCGCGTCATCGCGCTTTTTTTTACTCATTTGTTTTCATGCCACGTTGACCGGAAAAACCGGTGCGCGGAAAAATCGACAAACGCCTGTGAGAAGCAACAGTGGGAATGTCGGCGACAAGTTCCAACAATGTTGCCGGCGATATAATTGCATACTGCGTCCAATTCACTAATGGTTCGTGCATTCGTACAGGACGACTCCTCGCTCACTGCTTTTACGCATTCATCTGGCAACAGTTACACCATTATTAACCCAGTTCGTTACTGCGATGCCCAATGATGGATTGCCCCGGCCATGCCCCGGGAATGATTCATCGTTATCGACGCGTTCGACATGATCTATCGAGATTAACGATCATCCATTCGGCTCTTTCGACTGTTGTTCAATGATCTTTGTTGACGATGATCCTCGCGTATACAACGTGTCGGTGAATACAGACAGTGAGACTGACGTGCGATCCGGTTTTTTCGTATATACGATAATAGCGCGTTCGAGGATACAGTGAAAATTAATTCTTCGATAAATAAAACAGCGATACGTTTTACGACAATAGGCGATAATTAATTATAACTGGGAAAGCACGTTTCTTATTTCTAATTTTTATTTTCCTAACTTTTAAAACTGGCGCGACTCCATTTACGATAAGTTCTTTTTAAATACTATTTGTATGCTGAACCTTATACTGAATTAAATAGATTATCAGATTTTTCTTTCTTTTATTCCCCCAATTATCGCGTTTCACCGCAAAAACGTGATTATTTCTGTACGGTCGGAAAATGCATGTTTTTTTTTACTAAGCCTTTCTATTTTATTTATTAAACAATTCCTTTTCAGTACAACTCGCACGAACAGAAAACAAAAATTTCAAAAAGGTAATTCTTTTTAGTTTTAGTAAAGGGAAAACTTGTACGGTAACTCTCTCGACTTTCACGTAACAATTTTAAGGAAGTGTTCGCAAGTCTGTCCGTCGTCACGCGCTGCCTCAATCTTCCTTCTCCTTTTTATCTTTTTCTATTCGCTTGTATGAATATATCCGCACACTCGTGCACCGTCCACTAGCCTATTCAGCCAATATTCTCCAACCTCGCGCGCGCTTCCTTTATCGCCGGACCTTGACTGTAAAATACGGCCTCCCTTATTCTTCGCTCTGTGCCTCCTCCGCCCCTATTATACTTCCGACGCGCCCCGACGCGACGCCGGCGAGCGCGATAGCGGAAAAACTCGCGTGATAGCGATGCATCGCGATTAATTCCGTTTCACGTGATCGCGCAACACAATAGAGCAAGCCGATGCATCGCGGAAAATAAATGCGCGCACGGCAATTTCGATCGTTATACAACGATCAATCGCCGTAAAACGCTTCCCGTTAATCGTGCCGAGTAAACGACTTTTATATACGCGTCTATAAAAAATTACCATGTCACAGCTACACAAATATCTCAACTAGAAATATTCCATTGTCTCTCCGCTCCAATATTACAGCAACAAATTTCCCTTATCTCCCTATTAATCAGAAACATCAGTACACAAAGAAACCTAAGTAATATTAATGATGTTGGATTATCAAATTTCTGAAATTCAAATCGTCTCGACGAGGCGAACCTGTCGCACATTTAAATTTAACGAAATGAGACAACTTTTTATCAAGGCCACAAGTGTCCTTAGTGTGCTCTTGGTTGGAAAAAATTTTTATATCTAAACGTGATCGGGACAGAGTTAATCGCGTCCCCGATATACCGCGGCCTATTGTATATGCGCCTCTCGTCACAAAAACTCGTGTCGTATCCTCGCTTTACGACGCAGGGCCCGTTTTGCATTTACACGCCTTGGTTAAAGCCGCGAACACCGAGCGCGGGCCGATACGCGGCGGCAGATATGCCTGGCGGCCTTGAACGTATGCAAACTCACGTAAAACGAATGAAATCATCCGCATGCAATTCCGCGTCGCGCATTCGTAAAGCGGCGCGACGGCACGTGGGTGGCCATCGATCCCACCAATCTCATATATATCGCGCTTGCCGGCCAGTCTCTCCTCCTCGTCAACGTTCGAAATTAATTGAATGGAGCTCTCTAATAACCGACGAGATTTATTAATCGGCTGCGGCCCGGAGCGCGGCCTAGACCGCGGATTGCAGGCGGCAATATTCCATTCTATGGGCTATACGCCGCGCCGCAGCAGATTGCGAGAAATTTCCTGGTTGACGCTAATCGCAATTTGGTATTTTCAAATGTATTCGTATTTCACTCGTAAAACTTCGTAAATAAAAGTATCGTCCACCATTAAAATCTATTATTAAATCACATTATGCTTTCTAACGTATTATTTCAGAAAAAATCTATACAGTGGTGAAATTTATATACTTTATATCGTGTCTCTACATATTACGCAATATAACATTCTTGCGACAAGATAGAGATATCAAATATCAGTATTCAATAACTGATTTCCGATAATCCATTATAAATCAAAGGAATACAGATTATATAGGAGCGACGTTTTATATCCGTCCTGATTTGCAAACTATATTGTTCCGGATATTCAATAATGTATTTTTGGCATAAAAACTACTTTATCGATATATAGAGTATACAACCAGTGAAACGCGGTTCTAAACTTTTCACGAAATCCGTTAACAAAAAACTCGTTGTGTACAATGCAATATACCTCCTGCTAAAAATTCAGCTGAGCTTTATTTACTTTGGCTATTGTTATCTTTATCAGAACACAATTACTTCCCAATATATATAACTGAATATTCGTATAACTAATAAAACGCAAACAATGGTTAGATGAAAAGTTGCCCATTTGATGTAAAATAATAAATAAACCCCGGAATAAATTGAAAAAATTATCTACCTGTCGAAATGTCAATTACTATAAAATGCAGTGATTAATGCCGTTCGCTGGATAATTTAATTTATTATTAATTTATTAATTTATTAATAGACAAAAGATATATATTCTCGAAACGAGAATGCTAATTAATAAATAAAAAGTTGTCTCTCACAAAAATAAATTGTAATAATTACTGAATGTAGATAAATGATAAGTGCAATAATATTATTTAATATATCTTCAGAAAGCAATCTGTCATTTAAAATTGTTATACTTCATAATTATAGCTTTTAATGGAGTGAACAAATCGCAATTACACGATCATCAAATTTCTCAGCTGTCAGGCATAATAACGGCAGCTGAAAGCATCTTTATCGTGACGAATCATGTCTAATTGTAAATCGAGATACTCTGACGTATGGTCAATGCACTTATTTACGGCAACCTAATGAAAATATACGCGTCGTATGCTTGCCTGTTTACTTAGTGCATGTAAATGATCTATCAGGCGCAAGTGTTCTATAAACGAAGTGAATGGCTGTATGTAGATTGTATACATACTTATGAATGGCATGAATGGAATATCTGATTTTATATACGATTAGTTCGGAGACCGGTGTTGTAATGGCATTTCAACGGCAACTTTCGACGGATATTAATGCGCTTTTTTGCGTGAACTATGATAGGAACTTTCGAATCTTCGCTCCGTGATTTATCGCCCCTTCTGGGAAAAACGATCGGGTAAACGTAGTTCAACGCGTAATTTTCCTAGCAATTTTCTTCGGTATTAATCCTCTCATTACCGACCTCTTTTACAACCTTTTTATAAAATCGCCCATAAATAAAAAAAATTTTAAACTTTAATCAAATATTATAATAACGAATTTTTGATGCAATGTCAAATATATTGATAGAAAACACTCATTGTTCGTATTCTTATTTTTTATGCTTATATTTAGTAATTAATACTCGCTTTATATTAATTAGATATAAATAATATAAGTTAAGAAATTGTACATAAAGTAATATTTATTCATATGAGCGATTTAGAGCTTATTTTCTATCTTTTCGCTATTTTCTTTTCTAATATAATTTAATATAGTTCTTCTCTAATACAGTCATATATACAATACGCTATCTAAGACATTTCAATATATTTATTGCCAAATTCAATACTAAATATTAATATTATCTTTTATTACATGAATATGCAATTTCATCGCGTTGCGTATTTGAGAGAAATTTACTCAGTAGTTACCAAATGAAAGTTACACAGATGTGCGAGAATTCACATCCCGCTCTCTGCAACCTGTCGATTCCATGAGAAAACCATAAATACGCGAAAGAAGAATGGGGACGCATTAAATTGGAATACTAGCGATTCGAGAAAAAAAATTACAGCCATATATGATATTTATTACTAATAATACATACCTATAGGTATATATTATTAGTAATACGTATCATTGCTAATATGTGATAGAAAGTTACTTTTTTAAGAAAGAAATTGAATGCCACTCCACGACAAGTCGAGGTCGTAAATTTGCGCAATATATAAATTATCGAATATATTTTCTACTTATTCTTCGATCAGTAGAAAGCCCTTTTCTTTTAGAATACTCTCTAAAATATCCATTTAGAAAGCGCGAATTCTCATCGCACCATCTGATATCGTCAAAAATATTTTTTCTACGAAAACTTGTACCAATAAAACTGCCAATATATACGTCTGACTAGAAGCAGAAAAAAAACTCTCAACCTCGCAATCAGTTTCGTAAACGTGCAGTAAATCGAATTTATTTCGAAATAATAAAAAACTTTTAGCGCGGTTTACGGGAATATAAGAGCTTCTCTATGTATGTACATTCAGATTCTTATTTTGCATATTTACATCTCTGCAATAAGTTTTATTTCTACCGCGTATTTCACTCGATAGTTCAAAATATAAAGTGCACCAGAATAACGAATTAAAGCGAAATGAAAATACTTCTTATTTTTTACCTCTGTTTTCATTATGACATTTGCAATTCCGCACAAAAAAGTATACGTATAGATAGATCTATCCTAAATTATTTAAAAAGTATTTTAAAACAGGATGCAGACTTATCGAATCAAGGACACATTTGATCTCTCAACGATTGATTTATTTAAGCTTGCATTCATTTGCCTTCAAATCGCCCAAAATAGAGCTAAAAAGAGAAGTTGACAAAGTAAAGGAGAGAGAATCACTCAAACTTTTGCATCGCATTGTCGTTTCGAAACTACCGCGGTATGACGATATCGCAGGCGAATTTACGAGCGGTCGCGCATTGCAGTTTCGACTTGGTCGCCGGTCGTTAACGTGCAACTCGTGCATCAGCATTAACCGCGGCGTACCGACGCAGGACCGTCGGAAGGGACAGGTGCATTGTTAACGGTGGTTCACAATGAGTAACAATAGCGGAAGCCACCCCGCGAATTAGTCACCGCAAAATGTTTCACCGCGCGAGCACCGTGATTAGGCGCAGGTGTAGGAAGTCAAACTGCCCGGCGTTTGTTTCGGAAACGCGCGTAATCCTGTATTGCGTGATCTCAGCCTCACGTTTGCTTGCATTTGCGAAGTGACCGAACATCGGCAAACTACAGTAATGCGAGAGAGACGTCAATTTCTATGAAGGAAAAAGTTCTTTAATAATACACTTATAGTTAGAAGCTGTCACAATACGAAAATAACGAACCCTAATCAGAAGAAATGCCCTAATCATATTTTAATATGAGGTTTTTATGTAATATCACATATCTTAATATTCTCGAAATTAGGTTCTCACAATATCTAAGAAAACCGTCGTTGTTAAAAATAGGAGCAAAATAACGCGATCCGGAGTGACGCGGATCGCCAATATGCAACGTACCTAAAAGTAGTGCGTATAAAACCGAATCGTAAAACACAACTCTCCTGTGTTTCTAAATCCTTTAAAAAAATAAACTCTGCTTTTGTGACGCGATGATTTATGTAAACATAACAGATGCAATATACGAATATACTACCGCGCAACGTAGCATCGAGTGAACGCAATCACGAATCAGTCTCTTTTTATATCTCTATATCTTTCTCTCTCTTTCTTTCTCTATTCTCTGAATAACATACATCAAAGTTGATAAGGTTAATTGTCAATATTTTCTCCTCTATTAGCAAACACAATAATTCGTTAGGTATAGATTATTCGCTGCATTTACGGAATGTATCTCGACATTCAACTTTGCAAGATATTATTTTGTACAAACATTTTGTACAAACTAATATATTAAAAAATTATATTGTAATAAGTATATTGTTTCCATTTTAACTTTTCGAACATTTGCAAAAACATATGTATATTCCATTTAATATTTAACGTGCTATGATATTTGTGACACCTTTTTTGACAAATAAATATCCGGCGAGATATCCGGCATATAAAATACGTTCAAATACAACTTGCATATATCGAATTAAATGTTCTTATTGATATTCTATCAAATTATAAAAAAATATTATAAAATATATTATTGTAAAAATATATTATAAAAAAATATTCTAATATTTCTTAAACATAATATAAAACAATATTTATTTTTAAGATAGAAGAACTTTAGCTTACAGTTCTTTTTTACGAAAGAATAAGTCTTATTATTGTGATGGAATACTATAGCCTATGTATAATGTGTTGTACACTGCGCATTTATTTTGGAGATTAAAATCTATTGATTAAAACTGTCAAATGTTAGTAATAGCTTTCGAGCTCTAAATGATGAAGCTGATTAATAATATCACGTATAATTCGCGTATTCAAACTCGTAACTGTGCTTTCACGATTTATCATAAAAATAATTAAAATATGTGATTAGATGTATGATTCCTATTGTTCTTTCATATATTTTTTGTACATATTACATATATGTATATATATATATATATATATATATACATATACATATATAT
>VBVQ01002309.1:0-25901 GCA_011636635.1 Tetramorium simillimum | reverse complement strand
CCTCTCCCCTCCCCGTCCCCGCCGTCGTCGTCCCGCTCTCGCCGTCCCCGCAAGCTTCATTGAGAATCCTTATCTCCACTTCTTCCTAACGTCGATTGCTTACATCAGAGGTTCCCAAACGTCCCACCGCGGTCACCGTCGTCTTCTGTTTACTTACGAAATCAACGCGTATTTAAATCTGTAAGGTAATTTGAAAGTTTAGTCTCGAGATTTGAGCGTATGCAGGAAGAACGTGTAATATCTCCAGGTGGTGTCGTGTGTTATTAAAATGAGTTAGGGAAGAGAGTGCACTTTAAGATGAATAAAATATCAGTTTTTTTTTATTTTAAAAGAGTAAATTATCTCTCACATATTTTGAAATGAATTTTGGATATATCTACTTGTACAATAAAAGATTAATTATCCTCTGCATTGTTAAAAGTGGATGGTTAAAAGAAATAATTTTTTGTGTAAATTTGTTTTAAATTTTTATTTGTTATCTAATACTACCATCCGCTTTTAGCCATAAAAAATTAATGAAGAAAAAAATTA
The DNA here is from genome assembly GCA_011636635.1 of Tetramorium simillimum. Taxonomy (NCBI): domain Eukaryota; kingdom Metazoa; phylum Arthropoda; class Insecta; order Hymenoptera; family Formicidae; genus Tetramorium; species Tetramorium simillimum. Next base: position 25,370 of record VBVQ01002309.1, on the reverse strand, counting down.
TCGTTGCAAGGGATGTGAGATTGTGGTGCTAAATAATATCGAAACCTTCGTTCTTCTGTAAAATGATTTTTTTTTAACTTTATGTATCTTTTTCTTTTAGGAAATACTCTAAAATTAATTTTCATAATTTTTTTTAATCTCTTCATAAATAAATAGACTATAATTTAATTCGCTTAAAAAGAATTATATGTAATTAAAAGTTATAAGTGATAAAAGTTGCAAGAGAAAAATGATTCTTTTTAAATCATGGTTAATACTTAGAAAAGAATGTTAATAAAAAATGTAGCCAATTCGAGAAAAAGTTGATTTGAATATGTAGATCCACTATTGACGGGAAAGGAGCATAAAGATAAATAGTTTCGCCCTACGATTTCGTAATTGTACCTTTCTCCTTAAACGGGCGCTTTTTACGAGAAGAGATGAATCTTTCATAAACCGTTACTTAAATATTAGTTTATGGGGGGTAATTTTTACTAAATTATCTTCTTGGGTAACTTGGCTACACGATGTGCATTTTGCTTCGATTTCGCCTGAGGAGTAGCATCTCTTTCACGCCACGTCTTTTAACGTTTTTTGGAGCACGCTACAGTGTTATCTTTCTCTCTCTTTCCCGCCTAACTCCGGCACGATCAATTCGCCGTCTCGTCAACGCGTACGCACCTCGCTCTCTCAGCTGTTCCGCGTGGAGGCACGCACGTGCGTGTGCACGCGTAGGCGTCCGTCGCGCCGCAGGCGCCGGTCCTCAGTTTTCACGGAATGATCAGCAGGGATGTAGGAGTCTAATTACGCGTGCGTGCCTACCGATTGTTTGCCGCAGAGTCGGAAATTTTTCAGACTACAACGCAACAATATCGGCTCTAACCGCATGATGAATAATTCATTCGAGAAACAATTATTGTTATTACACCCGTAACTCTGTTTTGTAACTTTCATCCACGCGCTAAATATTATTGCCAACCGGGTTCAGACCGCCGATATTTTTTTTTTTGCGAGGTAATAATTTCTCAAAATATTTTCCACTTCTAAAAGCAACTGTGCAATTGTAATTTCTTCGATTTTAATCATTGATTAAATATTAATATCTATTTTATGTTAATAGTATTATCGGTATAAATCTAACATATTAAATATTAAATCACGTATTAAATATATAATTAATTAAATTAATTATGATATTGATTTTCACTTTTCTCTCGTCGCATCTGTTTTCTTTCATTACCAATTCCAGTTAGAGCCACAGTAGCTTTCGAAGAATAAGAATCCTCCATTACGTCGCGATCTAAAAACTATAACGTTTATCTTGACAAAACAAATTTTTGCGCGACATCTTCGGGCGGATCTCGAGATGGCAGGTCGAAATTTATCATGACAGGATTGATCGATGGAATGCAACGAAGCACCTCCGTGCAGAATGTCCGCTTCAACTGCTCGTCCGGTGCGAATGCGCGCGTCCTTGAAACCAAGGATCTCGAGCCATTAATTCCGCGGAGGATGTTCCGCGGGAGAGAACATTCGTCCTCGCGAGACTCAGCTGTTTCTTGCGGAACATGCGAGCATGTTGGAGCACGCGTGGATATACGGCTATCTTGAGTGAATAGTGCCAGCCACCACGTCGCCTCATGGTCTGCTGCTCCAAGAGATCTCTCTCGTCCGCCGTCATAAAATCGATGGGGAAAGCCGCGACGTCTGTTAGATCTTAAATTTACGCGCGACTCGGCACAAAAAGTGTTTATTAAACTCCATTTTATATACGCGCCGGAACAAAAAGAACACAGAGTAAAAGAGAAACAGCCTTCAAAATATCTAAATTTATAGAACGCAATCAATTTCGGACTTAATTCCAATGATAGATTTGCTGATAAAGTCAAAAGACGACTTTCTAATCCTTAATATTAAATATTAAAAAATTTTTCAAGCCAAAAGTAGGCATAAATTATTTAAAATTAAATGCATGATAAAACTCTTATGAATATTTTTAAATTTGTTATCCATATACTAAATTTCTTTATGTACCTTATTTTATAGAATTACATAGGAATTATTGTGCGTTATAACGAACATCTCGCGTAACACCGTGTCATTGTCCTCTGTGACGAGTCATAATGTACGGGACTCGCAAAATCGATAATCGACGAGCAAGAAGAAGTTTGCCCGTGCATATATTGTAACCGTGCGGCATGCTCGCCGCATGCCAACGTGATTACCCTATTATTACTTCATCTAGTCCAGGATGGTGCTAGCCCGTTGGCTTTCCGTGCTTTGGGTATGCTGAGATAATCAGCTATTTACCGCGCAGGTTGTTCAACCCTCCTGTTAGGAACAGAGGTTCTTTGCACGTCTACGTTACAACGATTGTAAATATTCACTTAAACGGAGACTCATAATGGTCGAATGTTTAGCTCATTAATTCTTTAGAGCTATCAGGAATTTCCTTTTTGCCTTTTGAACTTAAGCCACACATCTCAGATATATAAGAATGTTATACGTAAATTCTTTTTAAGAAAAATGTCGGATAGCTAGTTAAACAGCTAGTTGCGAATGAATTTTTGACTTATTATATGGACGAGACAGATGTTTAAATATAATTGGAATATCTCGGTCAAACGATAATAATTGACATTGCGTTATATAACTCTTTTTCTGGAAATCGTCGGCGTTGCGTGCTACAAGAGATTCCGGCGGCGTCTTTGCGGCACATCGCGCGTTTCAACTTTAATTCGTCGAGGAGAATATCATGAGAGCCCGCATGCCTTTCCATTAATCTCAATTACGGTGCAATTAAAAGCAGTTAACGAAAGTGGGGTCATGAACCGAGGACGTGCCCACCTTCGTAACCGGGTTCTTTCGTTCTTGCTTTCATAACTGTTTCACGCACGTTGTTTATATCGTGAAGGAGATATAAAGAAAAATTTGTAAAGGATTACATTTTCTAACGTCAATTAAGAGGCGTGTGTATAATTGCAAAAACACAATTATTACGTATTTTTAAGAGTATTTTACAATGAATAAAAAAAAGAAATAATTGTGATAGAGTTATTAGCTTCTATATTCCTAATTGTATAGAAATCTTCACTATTCATTCCAATAAGTAAGAAGCTATGTAGATAATTTTAGAGCTTACGTCGTGAAATCGGGGATTGAAGTTTCGGGATGCGGTGTAGATCATGGACCATGCTTTCTGAGCCGAGTTATGATATATGTGTTTTCGTGTTCGAATTCATCAAGGCGCATTAGAGGGACCCGGAATATCTCGCATCGTCGATTTCATTTGCATTCCTTTTCTCACCAAGGCCGCGTCGGGCCCATGGGACCCATAGCTCCAGGGGTCTCCGCATCGGTTGTTTCACCACGCACACCACTCGTCTTTGGCTTTCGTTCTCGCGCGAGGCGGCGCATATTAAAGGTCTTCCTCGATAATAATGACAAACGTTCGTCCTCGCGGCAAGAATTATTCGTTTCGCGATCGTCTCGTCGAGGGCCTCCACGGAAATGCGGGCGTTAAATCAACGACTGGCACGAACCTAACTTACCTCGTTATCGCCCTTACGTTCTACACCGTGCGACATGCGAGATTTACTTAACAATGATGACGACGTCTCTGGAAGGCAAGTGCAAGGGTCGTTATTCACCGAAAATAATCAGCCTTTCGTAATTTATACAGGCTTGTTACAATCTCCAATCGGTCTTTAAATTAAAACTAAAATCATGTGTTAGAATTTAAATCAAAATTAGCATAAAACAAATTTAAATATATATAATATCTATATCATTATACAAAATAGGATTTAAATTTCTCATATAAAATATGCAAAAGAAAAAAAATCAACTCTTAATTATTTGTAAATGTACAAGTCTCTTTGCTAGTTTAGGTATTACTTTTATCCCATTTTTTTTTGTTAAAAAGACTATATTAAAATTATATATTTTTTAATGATCGGAATGTTAAGTAAATTTAATTTTTAAAAATTATAGAAAAATAAAATATCCGCATTATTAAATTCTGTTATAAATTATAAAAGTTCGACGCGACGATCGCAGAACTAAATACAACTGTATGAACATTTTTTGGCGAGCTGATGAGCTATCTTAATGATAATACAAAATTAATAAATAGACAATTTCATCTAATAAAATCCTTATTTCTTTAACATTTTCCCAAGTTGTAACCTTGGTAATAGCACATCGATTTGTTCTCTATCATATTCAGCACGGCGTCGGGTTTCGATACCACGGACAAATAATGAAATTCAAGATGTTCCAGCCCAATGCGCGTTGCATCGGAAATCCCTCATTGTTACTGTGACGCGCGCGTTCGAAGGTTGCGTGTATCCTTTCGCCCTTTCGTTTAGAAGATCGGATATCCAACCGGTTCGCGCGTAAAATGATTCCTTTTATTTCGGTTTTTCATCGACGCTCGTCTTGCTGTCCTCGCCCATTCTTACACTAGTAATGTTGATAAACCGTCATAACAAATGATATAAGAAAGAAAGAAGAGTAATGTTGATAAACCTACATAATGATATAAAATCCTAATTAACATTAACTAACTTGTCTTAACATTAATTAATTTGTCTTTATATCTAGAGAGATAATATTTTTAAGCGTGATATTTTGGATTTATTCACGAAAAAAAACTTATTTTTATATGACTAACTTAATTGTTTATAACGATAATCTAGTTAGCTCTAAAGCTAGATTATTTGTCGATTCATCGAGACCGTTCTAATTATGACGATGATCCAAATGTGACGCGCGTCAGACTGCGAACACCGCAACACGTTACGTCTTATCAATGGTTTATCAGCTTAAACAAAAGCTGTATGTATTACAATACCGGCGCGCGGCTCTTCAGCTCATTTCAAGATGATAATTGATAACACGTAAGTAGTACCGTGAGACAGCTTGTGGCTGCAGCTTCGACGCAGTCTGTGAAATAAACGACCGCTCCTCGCATTACGGAGCGCTATGTAATCTCGTGATTATCTTTCGTATTATTTATCATTTTGGCGAATTTAGCATTGCTTTCTGCTATCTTTAATCCTAGTTCATTACTTTTATTATCGTAAACAATATTCTCTTAAAAATAATTGTTGATGTTATCGCTGTAGAAAGAACATCTTGAAAAAATAAGATGACTTTTCTGGATTTTGGACCACTGGATTTTTACTTGTTTTATCTTTCAAATTAGGAATCGATTCCAAACTATCTAGAAAATCTGTTATTAAAAGCATTCGGTATTTTTGGGACAGTCTGTATAAAACGCAGCGGGACGAACAGAGTGATTTCCATCCGAGAAAAGATCTAGCGAGGAGACATCGAACCGGTCCGCAAATATTTTCCACGCGGTAGTTAACGTCTCCTCTTTGCGGACATAAGCTCGTTCGCTTATGCATACGTCCGCATGCTTGGTGCAGCATCTATGCGCGCGAGCGCGCGTGCAACTTTGTCTGGACTGCGTGTTAGAGAAACTAGGTAGCCTTGAAGAGGCCTCCGTTTTCTGCCCGCGAATTCTAGCCATCTGCGCGTCTCGTCGCTTTTATTTAAGAAGCGATGGGACGTGTCATTAATTTGCATAGCCGACACGCCTGTCGCAGTGACCTTGTTCGCGGTGTCATCGTTTTCATGCTTCGAGACGTACAGGGTACACATAAATTTTAAAGCCTTTCAACATTGATTAAAATTGCGAATTATTTCTCAATAATATTCCACTATAGAAGTAATTGGAAATTGCGAAATTGTGAATTATTTCTCAATAATATTCTACTATAGAAGTAATTGGATCTGTAGCATTTTTACAGCTTCGTTAAAAAGTGACTTTTATTAAGTATATTATTATTAAATGAAGATTCTCTGTGAAGAATTGTTTTTAATTCCAAAGATGTGAACTGTTTAGACAAAAAAATAAGAGTAGAAATAAGGAATGCGGGTTAATGAGAAATGAGCATTTTGTAGTCTATTTTAAGTTGTTGTAATTAAAAGCACGTCGTATCTAAGTGCCGTGTGTTCGAGATACGTGACTCGCGTAAATTACATTAAGTTGTAAAAATAACATTGCTCCTTACCATACAAGTAAAGAGTGACTTCTATAAACACAGGAAGTAACGTTTAGATTAAAAAAAAAGTTAATTTTGTTACTTGCTAATTGCACTACTTAAAATAATATTCTATTAATTATTGTTTCAGAAACTTTGCAAAATTTTTTTAAATTTCCATGGATCGTTCGTCTAATCATCATATAAATCGTATGACGTTCACTTTTATTTATTAAAGATATTACTTGAGAATTTAATGGACATTCTTGTTGACAACGATGGTTATTACAGCGCCTTTCGCGCTGGACGAATAGTTTCGCATGAAAAAGACGGAGATTAGAGAACGTGGAAAGACGTCGTAAAGCGAACCTGAATAGTCAAGACATGATTCCAAGCTTTTATCTGCCGCACATTCCACGGCCGAAATATTTTTAGTACATGCATAAAAGGCTTTGCGTGATAATCCTTATCATCTTTAGCACAATTTTCTTAATCATTTCCTATCTTACTTTCTTGTTCAATCATTAAATTCATTGTAATTACTATAATTCTGATAAAAACATTTTTATACACGGAATGGATTAAATGGTCATATCGAATTTCAAAAAACTATACTTTAAAGAACTTGGTACAAGTTTTTCTTTTGCAAATATTTTAATTGCTGCCTAATCATGTTTTAGCAATAAAAACCCCGTTAGAATAGCGATACATAAATTAAGAAAATAAATTATATAATTTAATATATTATTTCTTTAATTATGAGATGACATTTTTCAAAGCAGTTGTGTATTTATAGTATTAATGTAATTATTTATTACAAGAAAACACGCGAACAGATTAGAGAGCTCACATCATTCGGAATTAATAAATTATTTATATTTTATATTAGATATTTTTATTAAAATTTATTGCTTCTTAAAATAAGGACGATATAATTTATGTCATTAAAAAATCAAGCAAATAATAACTTTATATTGAATAGATTTTTTTCGAGTTTCATTATTGTAATTTATCTTGAAATAAGTAAGCATAGAGACTAGCAGGAAGCAAAGACGTAAAGACTTTATCGCCTCGTTTCAAGCAATGATTCTTAGAGGGATGAGTGTTTCAACGAGAAGTGTTTTCCAGACTTCGCTCTTCTTTCGTTTGAAATCGGGATTACTATTCTTGGAAATAGAGTAAACTGCGATGGGCGGAGATCGAGATCGAGTTAACAGATGGTCGAGAAAGAAATCATACGACCTTCCATCCATCTGTTTTAGCTCGCTTTCAATTAATCCGATCTTTCTTTACATATTGTCTTTCGTTATATAAATTACTTATTATGCCGAATTTTTATTATCACTCAACGCGATTGAATAACGTTTGAACGTGATTCGTCTTCAAAATCGGATCTTTAACCTGCACACCGTATCTTCCACTCGCCAGCACAACCGAATCCACACAACGTCACATGAGTCACAGGCGTCGCGGCGTCGCAACCTTTGCGCGACGGTCCCGGCACGGAATTATTTATTGACGCCCCGTCCAATAAATTATTTCCGGCAGGATGCGCGCCGGAGGAACAGCGGCGACGGAGTCGTTTTGCCTTATAAACGCGAGGACGATTTCTACGAGACAAAGTGTCGTGCGGGGATGTAACCACGACGCGGCATTGTTCGGTCGGTTGTGTCAGTTGCAACAAGGAACGCTTCCACGGTCGTTACTACCGCTGCGTCGAAAAATACCCTTCAGAAATAAAAGATATCCTCTCGAAGGATTTCTTCGAAGGATATGCTAACTCACCGCTTCGACTCTTCACACAGCAAAAACAGCGGGTCGCTCCAAGTTCCTATCTCGCGTATACTTGACCCTCGGAAAACGTTCGTACCTGCAGGGCGATACATCATTCAGATAGACATTTTTGGAGCCTTTAGAGGATCTTTCGTACATTTCTGTTAATCCCTATCTGCGCGTTCCGTAGACAGCTGATATAATATTTAAATGTATAACATATCTGCTACGCTTTTAAGGTCCTCGGATAAGTGGGGACTATTAGGGATAAATGATAGAATGATATCATACAAACAAAGTAGAAGGATATCACATTGAAAATATCGCATTAGACACTTATCTATATTTTTTAATAACTGATTTTCATATTATGGAATATTCAAAGAAGGCAATTTAATGACTATGTCTTTTTAAACAATTACGTTATAATTAATAACGTAATTTACAGTCACATATTTAATTTTCTATGGAATTATTTTCTTATGATTTTTGACATGATGTAATTCCATACGAGGATCTTATTATTCAAGAGCACACAAAAGGGTTGCGCGAAGAGAGCGGGTGCAAGGCCGAACACTTGAAAAAGAGTTACTCTTCTTTCTACCCAGAAGAATCATTATAATATGGCGGAAAGAACGACCTAACTATTACCAGCTCGTAAACATTGCATCGCGCGGCTGTAAAATGTCTCGCGGACCGAATATATAGGGTCCTTTTGCCATCGCAAGGATTGCGCCTTATATCGTTTGCACAGTGCACACTTCGCGACAATGTATAAAGCGGCATTTGTCCCGCGGGAACGTATCGATTCGACGTGGGCCGACGAAAGGCGAATTTATAACTTCCTTCCTCAATGCGATTCCAACATCGACAACGAGCATGTGATCTATGATCGGACGAGCAGCGAGAAAGAGAGGCGTGAAGCCTCTCAGTGATTCAATAAAACAGAATATTAAAACGTAAATTGTGCCTTATGCTTGTGTGGCATGTTCAGTAATGGAACTACGCCGACGCAAAACGGAACAAACGAATATTCGTAAAAATCACGAGAAATCTGCTATCCCCTTTATTGTATTCTGTAATAATAATTTCTTAACAATTTAAATAATTTAAAAGAGAAATTAGATAATTGAAGAACCTAATTGGTTAAAAAATATATTTTATTTTTTCTATAAATAATAAATTGCACTAATTAAATGTCACTGTAAAAATTCCGTTCCTTGCGCGAAAGCTTTGAGTTTTATCTGATTTTGGGGCTGTTTAGCTCAGAACACGCAAACACGACGAGAAGTTGCAGAATGCATGTGCTTCAGCTACGTGGCGATAAATCGCGTGGGAATGAGATTCGCGACACTCAAGTACCACGTTTTCTATCGGCGGTCTTCTGCGAAAGGGTTTCCAACTACGCGTTCTCTCATGGAAAAGTCTCGCGGTGAAAACGATATATTTCTGTTTACACGGGAGAGATCGTGCTAATGTTAAGAGTCGATGAATTTTTGCAGCACTCGAGGCCAAACGAAGTCGTACTTCAAGTATAAACTCGCAAACTTTACAAAGATTGATAGAAATTTTTCTCGTCGACGTAGAAAACCAAGTTTTGATATAATTTGTTTTATACAATTCTGTACTGTTAAAATTCTCAAACCTTATTTTTATTTTCTTTCGTCATTTCTCTTTTGTACCCTACTCCAAAATATCTGTAACGTACTAAAAAAATAATTTAGTTCAATTAATTTAAATACAAACGGAATAAAAAAAAAATGAAGTATTTCGATTATAATAAAGATATTGCAATAAACTGTTTCTGCGTGCCTTGGAAAATTTTGCCGCGGGCGAGTCTTTCACCCCTGATCGTATCGACAAATAAATCACGACCGTCGCACAGAAGGGGTAATAAATCCGATGGGACTTTTTCTAATTATACGGCCTGCTCCGTGCTCGCGAACGGCATTGAAGGCGCCTGCTCAGCGCCGTCCGTTAACAACCGTTCGAATGGCGTATAAAACAAGTCGCCGCGACGTTTTCATTGCGGGCAAAACAAGAAGAGGGGGACGAAGAGTGTAGAGTACACCGGGGGGATGCAAGAGAGAGAAAAGTCACCCTCTACGTGAAGCGCCTTTAGCCGAATGTATACGGTCGTTACGTTAGTCGAACGTGTTGACGGGCCTTCGGCTTTCCTCGCGCCGCTCTCTTCGTCTTCTCAGTTTCGATTTAAACAAGCCTGAGACGTGGCCGGCCTGGCCGTATTTTTAGTACCGCGAGATCGTTTGGATCTCCTGCTTGTCGACAACGGCATGCGCATGTTCCCGACAACGCGGTGAGTTAAAGAAATCTCTTGTAACATATGTGATCCTACTGCCGTAAGACTTTCTTATGCGTCTTTTTCTGACAAGACATGATCATTTTTAAATTAAAACTTGCTACCCGATACGAGAAATGAGGTTATTCAAGACAATTTCTCTCAGTAAATTTTACTTCTATCAATAAGTAAATAATTTTAACTATCATTTTGCATACATATGAAATAATATGACAAAGGAAATTGCCGTTTCATTTGAAACTCATATTATAACGCTTGCTCGCTATTTTATTATTAACGTCAGGTAAACTTTCTTTCGAATTGACATAAACTCGTAAGGGTTGATGAAAAATATATTACTTCCATATTCGCTTTCAAAGAAAGCATACTATCGTTAACATGTGGATTTAACGCATGTAGGTCGCCCTTAGTTAAAAGCTGCGACTCTCCCTCCGTAGAAAAACTCTCTTTATCGTCTCGTTAGTACGTCGTCGTTCGAGATGAGAGACGGTTATTCGGTGCCTCAAGAGCTCGGAGTGCGTGTCGAATCGATCGGCACGGTCGAGTCGAGATCGGAATGACTCGAGAGCCATGACCAACTATTGATGCGCTATCGCGTAAGCGTTCTCATATTATTCTGCTCTTCTCCTAATGAGTGTTTTTCCCTCACGACAGTATGACAAGGTATATGATTAATAACGTGAACGCTATTGAACAAGGCAGACGAGATTTTTCTCAATCATCGCGCTAAATCGACAATGTAGCACTGGAGTAATAATGGATTCTTCAGCAAAATATCAAAAGTAGTCTAGTAGGTTTCTGCTGCTATTTACAGTTAAAGATACAAAGATTATTCTACTTTATAAATATAGAAATATATGATTACATATTTTTAATATTTATACATTTTGCTTCTTAATTTAATAATCAGTTCGACTGATAGTCTTGATAATCTCGCAATATGCGACAAACGTAAGAAATAAAAATAATGTTTAAAAGATTTAAGAAAATGTTCATTACATTCAGCCAATGTTGTAAACCTTTGTTTCGGGTGAAATTTGATTCTCTCACGGATATAAGTGCATTCGTGGTACGGATGAACGAGAAAAAACAGTTTCTCACAGTCGAGAGCACATGCGTGCCAGTCCCCGGCTTGCAATTTCGCAACAAATTCCATTAGCAGTTACCATCATTACGAGTAATTAACTACCGCAACAGAAACTAAAAAGAAATCGCGGAAACATTTTCCTAAGTATTCCACGATCTGTTGTCCAAATAAAAATGAGACGCCAAATAAACGATTTATTAAGAAATTTTAGTGAACATCTACGTACAATGCCTAAATTTATTATTTGTGTATATAAATATTTATTCATTACATTTGAATTCGAATTAAAAATAATAAAAAATAGATTAGTAATATAATTAAATACAACGTAGAACACGTAAAATACTCGAAAAAACGCATAAGATCTCCCAGGAAAATTTTACATAATATTTATTATTTAATCAAAATATATTTACCTCTATATATTTGGGTCCGGCAGAATGTGAACATGATTAGAGGATTGAACGGTATGAAAATGATCACGAAATCATCATCTACTCGGTATTGTTCCCACCATTAAGATCTATTGTTGACGTGAGCCTTATTTCCAAGTGACCCAGAACGGCGTGACACGGTGTGAGAAAAGGAAACTTCTTCTGGGTCAGAAGATTTTTTGTTTAGCCGAGCGCATATCCTGATGTGTTTCGCGATGCAGTCTCCCGCATTGTCCCTCCCGGTGACGTGACAACCGTGACTCGTTTAGCATAAAACAGCGTTGTTCGATCGTTGCTTGTTAGCATATGCAGCCCGGTAGCCGTGCTCGCTCGCATACATACGACTCGTAAAGTGCGCTCGTAGCATTTCCTACCGTTGACATCACAATAATGATATTAATTATGCTATGTAAACGCGCGGGGATGCGACAGCGGAACTCGAACATCCCAATGCTTTACTTCCCCCGCCGTCCGTTATTCGCCACATCGAATGCACTTGTCGCCGATGCAGTCTGATGAATTGGCCATTCGCCAGTCGCGGTGCCTCCGATTCTGCGCCGTTTCTCTAATGGAACTGCCTGTTGTCAGTTTGTAAAGCGAAATGTTTATTGTTAGAATAATGCGGGGTACTCAGAAATAAGATGTTTTTGACTTGACTGCGCGCTTCCGCGTTTATTTCGAGGAGAAGAATTTTTAAAAAATGTTTCTAATTGTGAATTTTTCGAACTTACAAGTGATAAAAACGTGATAAGAAGAAATTTATATTGAAGAAAATTCTGTGCTATTTATTATTTAACGCACAAATTAATATAATTATTGAGACTGTGCTTATGTGTGTCGCATACTTTTACAAACACGGACAAGCCAGATTCATAATGAAGTTTCCTCTTTTGTCGCTTCTTGTCGACGGCCGTGACACTCTTGAACTGAACAAGTTACAAAAAAAATTCACCTTTGCGCGCATTGGAGACCTTCGCGGAACATTCTTGCCGTAACTTACATTCTCTTCCTTCTCGCTGGCATCATCGAAGCGTGAAAATTGCAACGTGATGTGAAAATGTTCCCTTTCAACCGGAAAGCCGCCGGTCGCGTCCGTTTGTATGATAACTTGCAGAATGGCTTCCTAACGAAGACACAATATCGGCCAATTATGTACCACAAGATGCAAATTTGCATCGCTAATGGTATGCACAAAGAGCAACGGATTTCTTGCGATGATCGAGCTACCGGCAACTTCTTCGGCATCTTCTTTCTATGCTTTTAAGCGCACGTGTATGTGGCACACACAAATAAGATTCAGTATTAGTGAATCAAACATTATTATTAATTATAAATTATAAAAACGTGGCAGAGATATAGCCAACAATTAATAAATTATTTATTTAAGGCCGCACGCATTTATATTTTTTGTAATTATTGCAATTCTATAAATTATCTTTATTATTTTACATTTCTCTCACTATCATTACCGTCTTTCCTTTATAACAATCTTGCTTACATTTTCATAAAGCGTAGTTGAACTAATTGCCGGTGAAAATTAACGTTCTACAGCAATAGAATCCAGATAGCATTGGGAATGGGGTCGTTCACCGCGATGTTGTACACGCGTCGATATTAAACTCATGCTCATGTTAAAGTACAACGGCCAAAAACGTCGCGAACAGTCTACATTGATAGCTCATTGATAAGCGGGTTTACCCAGATGTATGTAGGTAGCTGCGCGGTATCGTCGCGACAGGCCGCTTGTGCCTTGCAACCGGCAGCACCTGCAAAAATAAATATGATAAATAACGTGATAAATGGTTTTTATCAAGTAACTTCCTGTGACCGTGTGGATATGAATCGTCGGTGAAACTTTACTATCGCGCGCTTTATACTTTGTATCCTATACGTAAAAATGACTAGGCTACTATAATGTCGAGCTATTAATTTGGATATTCTTAATTTTTTTATAATTTCATTAATGCAAATAAATGCAAATGTTCTTCCTTTCAAGAGTTTCCGAGAATTTCGAATAGTTTCGTGAAAATTTTTGTGAGTTTCCGAGAGTTTTGGAGAGTTTCGGAAGAGTTTCTGAAAATTTTGGGGAATTTAGCAAACGTGATCTATGCTCTCGCGATGTTTTTAGTACATTATCTAACGTGTCGGTTGCATCAACGCGCACGTAGTTGCTGCTCGGTCTCGAGACAGCGCAATTAATTAATCCCGGTATAAAATAATTCTTAACGTAACGAGGAAGTACTAAAAGTAACTAGTTGGAAGGTAGCGGCCAATTACGGGCCGTATGTCTCGATGTTACTGAGGCTTCGATGCAACGACTATCAGGCAATGGCGCGTAACGATGCTATATATATTATACTATATAAAATAAATAAATTTTACACGTTTAGATATTTCGCAAGTTTTATGATCCTGTCATTGTAAGTTGCGAGTCGAAATTAATTCTTAGAGCAATGAGGAAGTAGTAAGAGCGATCGATCGATACGTTGATGCAATCGTTGCAATATGCAGTGATGTAACGAGTGCAATTGACTTGAGTTATTAATACACGTTTTAAAATGGCAATGCGCAATTAATTTGTCAAAAAAAAAAAGGGAAAGAAAGGTTGAATAGACCGCGAACATACTTTGTCTTACTGACGGATGCGTCGGGCTGGTATATCGCCTACCATTGTGATTACGATTCTAGGACATCATAATTCCATGCTAAGATGCGCGCCCACGCGCTTTTCGCCACTCTCGCATGGCGATCGCGATTTTTGCATTTCATTCATTAGCCGGCTAGGTACCGCTACGTTGGTTAATGAGCGGCAATTACCGAATATGCAACGTCGATCATCGCGATCGTCGGGCAAGGTCGGCAATTAATTGTACTGCAACAATCTACGGTTCTTAGACTATTATCAGATTCAATCTATACTATTTATATAATAAAATCCATTAAAAAATTGTAATCTTTTTATACAATCTTTAATAATCTTGATAAAACTGCAAATATAACCGAGAAAACAAAATTACAATGTGTTAATTACGGAAAAACCGGAACTATCGTTAAAATTATGTTATGTAAGCGGAAACATTTTTTTCTTCGTTGCATGTACAACCGGAGAAAACTACGGTTAACGGTTCAATTCGCATGTCAATCAGAAGTTAGTTACAATGCACATTCGGCGAAATAGGAACGACCTGACCTGTGCCTCGACTCAACGTACGGTTTCCTGATTTTCGTGGTAATTTACCGCAATTTGTCGCCCACGCGCGCACCAAATGTAAAGCGCACGTAGGCCGTATAATGCAGACACGCGCCTCTTTATAACGCATCACCCGGCTGGAGTTCGTTTAAGCTACAAATCAGACAGATTCGCGCTTCGCTCGTGGGCGATGATCGGAGCGGTCTCGATATGGATTGCGGCTCCGCTTTCCTGCTAATGAGTCGCTCGTATATAAGGTGAATCACGAGGCGGCCGGGATACTTCGGGAGCCGGTCGTAAAAGTCATCTTTAGCAAAAAGGTTGCCGCAAATACGCACGTCCGATTCTTGACATGCAACGTTCTTTTACTGCACAAAATACAAAAAAAGCTACCTACATAAACCCGCATAGAAAAATAGAATAATAAAAATTAGTTTTATCGTATATATGATACATGTTATATTACTTTTAATATTATAAGATTTTTAAACAGACGTTGCATTTTTATCTGACAAGTAAATATCTTTTATTTAAAATAGACATTTAATATTTATCGATATATGAGAAAAATACAGTTTTCATATTTCAAATATTGATAGCGTTGAGATTTCATAATTTTATTGATTCTATGATAAATCGATCGATTGACTAACTCAATGATCGGATCTGCGACTTTCCAGAGAAGTAGATAAACCTTCTATGGAAGGTTGCGCTTGAATGCGGCATGCGAGATACCTTTTAGAACACGACTCGTATTCCCATTATCCGAGTCGCCTTGAACTTGATTCGGTCGTCGGCACATACCAACGACATTGTAAAGATGACGGACGAATCCGAGGATAACCGATTCATCGGTCGATTCAAGGAAGATCGCCGGCTGCAAAAAGTTGCCTTGACTGAAACTGAATGAACTGTCTGCCGCGGCTGGCCTTAAAACACGCATTGTATTGGTAATTAATTCCCGGGACAATGGTCGAAGAAATCATAAAAAAAAATTTTTTTATGACTCAACCTGGCAAATTTAACAAAGAGCTATTGAATGTTAATGACAATCGATCGAAGTTTTGTTAGAGATTCGAGATTAAGCTATGTTTCATCCAAAAAAAAAAAAAAAAATGCAAACGGACATGAAAATTTCGCGGTCTTTAAATATTAAATCAGTTTTTATAAATGCTATTGGCTGTGCATAAGCCGATAACATGCCGTTTTCGAGGCGCTTAAGGTTTAAAGGCGCGTCTCGGTCGGGCTTTCGAGATTTAACGCGAATAAAGGCGCTCTAGGCACGCACTTAAAATTACCTCGGACGTTAAAACTGTAACAAATTAGTCGTCGGCGCGGCCGTACGACGTCGTTACACCGGCCTGCCCGCCTGTCATTATTCTCCCTTTCATCGTTTAGTCGCCAGTTAAGTTTCGTGCTCGCCGCTAAGGACAGACGCGCCTTCCCCTTGTCGGTGGCCGACCTGCATCCAAATGATCTTCAGAGCGCATTGCGAGCGCGTGCAAGCGCCTTGGGCCGCGGAAAGATCAGTGCCAACTGTAAAATCAGACCCGTGTCATTTAACTCTTAACTGCCCTGCGCTGAAATAATGTTACATATTTGTGTGATCTTATGGACCGGGACCTCGCTGAATCCGTTAAGGCTTAAATGCGCTCATGAACAAGCAGCGAGAATTTTTTGCGAGCATTGCTGACGCTAACTCGTTACATTGCGATCAGGGCTGATAAAATCATATCTCGAGGACATATATTACGTGCACATGTGTTACGAGTTTAAACATAAAATTTGTATTCATAAACCTATATTTATTCTTATGATTTTATACATTTAATGAATCGAGTTAATATATTGTGTTTTTTGGCAATTAATCACCCAAGACAAATTTGATAAGTTTAAACAGAAATAATATAAAATTCTCTCGAATGTCTTTCTTAATGAACAGATTCATTTAATATTTTTTCAACTAATTAACTGCCGACTTATGCAGTACATTTTTTTGCTAGATTGTGAAAAATTGGATATCAAGAATTGCACAATGATGACGCATAAATTACTTCTTTTGTAAACTGATAAGAATATATTATTTTATTACAACAAGAAAATTATTTGATAATCTATTTTTGTTTCATTTTCACATTTTGATATATAAATAACACGTACACGCAACACGTCTTATCTCTTATTAGATTGGATATCTAGGTCTATGAAATTCATCCTGCAATAATCATCATGTTATTGCAGGATATGGCGAAACTAGTTGTATCAGTGTGGTCCCTTGTTACCACAACAGAGATCGTTAAAACGAAACGACTAAATTGGCCGGCTACCGTTTGGAGATTTCCTCAATCATTTCATCAACCGTCATCATCAACCTCGGTCGTGCTCTTATGGACCATATCAATCCCACGCGATCCCATCTCATCGAATTGTCGCGCTGGGGATCATGTTATGTTGTCGTGGCGCAAGTTTTAGTACACAATCATATTCTGACTTTTTTCGATCTAGCAAAAGTACTGTACAGGTTGTTAAAACATTATAAAAAAATCATTAGAATGCCAAACACTGGGTGATTTAGTCTAACGAAATAATTGCACATTTACGTAAAGTTGTATTTTAATTATTTTTATTCAGTTACTGACTAGATATATCTTAATTCTATGAATATATACAAATATATTATTTTGATAATTTTTAAAATATATCTGCTATATTAGAACACCGTCGTTATTTTTCAAACATATTAAATACGAAGATATCGGATTTATTTTATGAAACTTTCTGGACGGATGATTTCGCGATCCTCACCGAACGTTCGACTTTCGTAAATATCAAGATGATTTCGTGTTTAAAACAAGCAGCTCTCGCTCATTAATCTAATCGATAAAATCGCAAAGTAATCGATAGCCGCAGTCCCGCCGCAATCGCAAACTCTAATACACACAAATGTCTTTAAGCGTAAGTAACTGTTACTTATGGTGTCGCTTACAACCAGTGGCATAGAGGATGTGGTCTTGATTGCGTCTTTTCCATATACAGAATGATTCGAAAGGCAAGATCAACCAGCAAGGTTATTAACAACGCTCGTAAAGTCATGTATTGACTTTTCGACGGTGTTCTAATTTCACTAACGTTACATTAATCAAAGAATTCGAGAGAAACTGTTCATCGTCTTATCGTCGAAGTAATTTAAAAACGTATGCAAAGGAAAATTAAGTTGCTTCTCGTTCCGATACGAAGAGACTTTCATCATTTCGTAGAATTTTTCTCAAGATGATCACGTAATTTTCGCAAGGCTGTAACGTTACAATTCCTTGCATCGCAATAATCGGCCACTTGGCCGATTATTATTCCCACGACAATATCCAATCTGAGTCGACCAGGTCTCGTGATGTTTCGCAACGAAAAACACTTCGCCTTTGATACTTTGCGAAATCGCAGCGTGATTGTAGAAACGAAGCGCAGAGTCGAGTATTAACACCCTCAATATTCTCAACGAGAACTCGAGGCTTCGATTCAACGCGTGCTGATCGATCGTCCGATTGATCTAACAGTTTGCATTGTGAAATCAGTCGTGATTTCTGTCGTGCTGCTTGAGTATTTGCAAATCATAATTCTATAATGCGAAAAAGAATATATAATGATAGCAGAAACTACAGCTCGATCTTTCACGGCACTGAGAAAAAAATATAATTACTTTTAAACTCAATCATAATTTTATATCATTTTTAACAATAAATATGATTAACTATTTGCGTCATTATATTAACCATAATTATCATTAGAAATATTATAAAATTATGGTTGAGTCCATAAGTAACTATACTTTTTTCTCAGTGGGTTATTACTTTTAAAGTATATATTTTTTTCGCTTAATACAATTCTGAATAAAAATTTATTTATAAATATTTCCTCAAATTAATATAAGATTATTGATATATTATTAAATTAATATAAGATTCCACAAGTTAATTGACAATTACTAAAATTAGAATCCCATCTCCGACTGTTACTGCCACATACACATACGTGTTACTATTCAATCTAAAAATATTCGAGATTAGAATCGACTCGATCATCGCGGAAAACCGCTTATGACGGAAATCAGTGAGAAGCGACATGTAGGATTTTCCTGGAAAACTACAACGTCTAATTCTGTTGTATCATATCCGCGGAGGACGGGTCCGTGCAACTTTCGATGATTACGTTGTAGCGATGATTAACGAGTGGCTTTCGGTCCGCGTGTATCTCATTAATCGTCCAGTATGCACGGAAGTTAAGAACTTACCGGTCATTACCGGAGGACATAGTAACCAAGTGGCTAATGCGGAATCCTTGAAGTGATTAATGTCGCGGTCGTGCTATTACCCGCTACGATGATGGAGATGCACTCTTGCATGTGCAATGTGGACCTCCGCGCGCGATGGCACACTTTCTTGTTATGAGACTGCATTAGCCACCTCGTTGCTTTATTCCTTTGCTATTATTTGCCGAGTTAGAAGGAGGTTGAAGATTATACAAGCGCTTGCGAAAATACTAATATCAAGAAATGAATCTCCTGGATAAAGAAGTGTAAACCGTTACGTGTAATGCCACGTGAGTTAAAGATTTATTCGTCAGTCGGGGCGAATATTTAAGTGATTTTCGAAACGATACTGTTCTTACAGTAGTGCAGTATCGTTTCGAAAATCAGTTTCGCGTAAATTACTGATTTGCAAAAACGCGAATCCGCCGAACGGAATAACAATACAGTAGAACGAGACTGAAATCGTGATTAAAGAGCAAAGTGTTTTACCCCTTCGGCCGAGAGAACGGCGAAAGAGCGGCGTTACTTTTGTTCGACTCGTGGCGTCCGCGGCAACGGAAGTCGAAGAAGCGCCGGCAAGTTTTTTGCAGAATTGTTCGACGCATAACGAGTACGAAGTATTCCACGAAGCCTCGGGCCGAGGGCGAGACCATTGAATGATTCCGCTCGCGAATGCTGGCAGCGCCGTTTTATTAATCGCGCGGGGGGAGCGCGCGGCAATAAATTTCCGTCGGCGTGAAAATTCCGCAATCTTAGAAGCTCGACAGACGATCCACGTGGGCACACGTACGTGATCCCATCGGAAGTCCATTAAGTCCCGTCGGCGTGTGGGCACGCGTATGCGCACCCACGCGCGTGCATTCGCCCGAGCGTGGTGCTCGCGCCGCGGTCTTCCTCGGTTTCGCGATGCTATATAATACGAGTAAAAGACGGAAATGAAGGTTTCTTACGTTTTTACAGCCTTAATAACCGAAGCTTTACCGCCTCAATTGCCAAAGATCCAACTTTCTCTCGCTACGATTTAATTCATTGCAGATAAATTAAACTTTTAATATAAATGCTATGCACTGTTAAACTCGTAGTGTCAAATTATACTCAATTCGAGTCATTTTTAACTATTCCATAGATCGCCACTGCTCTTATTCTATATTTTCATTCATTTTGACTAAAAGGAAGGTAAAATTTTGACTAACATGGAAGTTAAATTAAATAAATTAACAATATATTGTGTAAGGCTTATGTCCATTTCTACCAATGCAGATTAATTTTAATCTTGGTTTAATTTACTTTCTATCATTTTTTAGTCCTAAGAATTAGAAAAATAAATTAAACCGAAATTAAAGTTAATCTGCATTGTTAGAAATGGACATTACTCAATATGTCGTTAATTTTATCTTATTGTTTTAGTCAAATTAACCGAATATTGAGTAGGAGCAGTGGCAATCCATAGGAATTTACAGTATACGTATTATTTTTGTATTCTTTTGTGAAGCATTTTTCACCCGAGTTGCATAATATCGAATTTTATACCGATGCTTTCGTACGTCATATAATATTGACATAATGGCTATCTCGTTTCGGTTATTCATCGCTCCATCATTCCGTGCTTATCGCATTTGTTTTCTGTCCGATGCTTCCGATTCTCTTCTCCACTGCGTTTGATTAAACGCCAGTTGCATTGCCTATCAGTCCTCGCACTTTGCTCCTCGATAAGACCGCTTTGTACTATTTCGCGCTACCGTTCGCGGCCAATGACAACGAACATCGAGTACCGCTCGGGCTCGGGGCTTAACACGCGCTGCCGATCCCGCGATGCTAATCGCGGACAGTGAATTATTGACGGGTGATCATAACGTATCGCGGCGGATGAAAGGCCGGATTGTTGACGCCTGTTGCGTTGCGACTGTCTTCTACGGTCTGACCGAGCCGCGTGTCAAATGCCGCGCAATTCTATTGGAATGCAGGCGAATTAATGGCGACAAGTTCCTCGGCGACGAACACACGCGCTTGCTCCAGTTTCGTGCGAACTAGAGAATCGACTTGGAAAATTCTCGGGATACTTGTCGCATTGCTATCACGTTGTTCGCCGAATTAACCTAATTTTTTCCCGGCGTTAAACGACGTCATCCAGTCTCATCGCGTGCGAACGAGAAAATTAAAATCGTCGCGTGACTAAACGGGACCGTACATAACAAGAAATAGGTCATAGCGATTCTGTAATTAACGAAAATCTTCGAATCTTCCGACTTGGTAATGTTATGTTTAGTTATTACTCTCAATGAGCGACATTCAGTCGCCTTCGGACAGGTTCCTTACAAGTCATAAAGAGTTCGCTGGCCCCTCGGCTTGAGTGTCGCTCAAGCGGTGCATCAGGATGAATCACCCAGGATCGGATGAAAGTATTTTGGAGTCTTCGGCAGGATAATCATGATGAAATAAAATTACGCATCTAGATGTATTCAGAGATCAATTTTGACTTTTTTGAAGATTAATAAATATATATATATAAGGTCAATAAATATCTCTCCGTTGACAGTTTTTCAACGTATATAGGAGATTTCTACGAAAAAATTTGAAACTTCAATCAAATAAGCATAGAATTGCATTATGAAATTTGTACCAGTAGGCGACTAGTGGGCGCGACAGAATAAAAATAGGATTTACACCAGTATCGCGTGTGTGTCACCTCTTTATTCCATCTCGCCTTTATTCTATCGCCTCTGTAGAGGCGATTGATCCGCACAGTCATTTGGGTTTAACAAACCCACGAACTCGAGCTTAATACACTGCAGATACTCACACCCATTCACACATCATACACATATATTTTTGTGAGTAATAAATAATTAAACAGAATTAGAAGCAAAATATTAATTTAAAAATAATAAGAAGAATAAGAACAAGATCCTATATTGTGTATATATTAAATGTACATGGAGCAAGATAGCTAAAGCTCATTTTTCATTCATATTTTTAACTTGAAAAAATTATTTTGTTACGTCCTATATGTATATGTGAATGCTATATAATATATGTAAAGTGATGAGTAGAATAAGAATTATATTACATATGTATACATTAATCCGACCCTGGAATCACCTGGGCGAAGGCTGTTTTATTATGCAAATACGCGGTGGTTTCGCGCGAGCCACGCCACGAGGATACTAAATGCACTTGGTAGATACACACGCTGGCGAAGCGGATGCGTTTGTATCGTCAACGAGTCGATCGAGAGATTTGAAGCTATATCTTGGGCTATAACGCAATTTTCGATAAATTGCAAATTACGTTAAATTGCAAATCATTATATATTAAAAGATTACAGTTAAAAGAATTCTCTATTCAAGCTAATAATTTGTATTTATTTGCATTAACTATAATGCAATTTATTAAAAAATTACAGGAATATCGGAACACAAAATTAAAATAGCAATTAGTTGGGAATTACATTTTTACATTTAAATAAGATTTATGTCTGTAAAACACAAATGAAAACGTAATCGACATTCCATTTAAAAGGTGCCATCAACCCAACGACATCGAAATTCGCCCTTCGGGGACAGATTTAAGCGATGCCGCGAATTGCATTCGTGCAACAAGTGCACAGCGGCTCTCTTGTCGCGGATATCATCGCGTGCGTCGCTACGGGCGTACACTCGTACTCGAATATTGACACATCGTCGACTGGCAGGCGAGACCCATCGAGAGGCAATTTCCGCACTCTTCGGGGCATTGTCGAGTCCTCGGACGACAATGGCGCGCGTGGGCGCCGATGACGGAGTAGTTGTTCTTCGAAGATGTTTAGAAATCGAAGGGGGGCGAGCAGCCGGACGGGGGCCATTGTCTCACTCGTTATATTGGTGACGAAGCAACTGCGGCTTTGATCTGTTGCGCAACTCCCGACGAAAAGTCCAGGGAGCGTAAAAAGACAGTGGTTGAGACTCACTGCAGATCCTTAATGCGAGGGAAGCCACTTTTCGCATCATCGGCAGTCGTAACGATAAAATTGTGTTTTTTACGAGGGCTTCACGAAAAAGTCTGGGTGATCTTCGCGCTTGTTCCGCGAAATCGGCTAAGTAATCGCGATAAATTCCGTCACAAAATCGCGAGCCACGTCTACCTGCGCGAGTTTCGCCGATCACGCTGAACGAAATTTTGGACACTATACTTACAGGATTAAGAGAATCCGAACGACTGCGATTTAATTCCATTTTTCTCATATCGTTTTTTAAAATCTTTTTAGTCTGCTTCTGCCTGAATTCTAAATGCTTGTTTCGGGCAAGATGGCGAAGAGGATCAAAGCGAAATCCAGCAAAAAAAATATAAAGTCTAGAAATTATGCCAATAATTTTGAATAATTTATTTTATCTAGAAAGCGTGATAATTTTTATTTCTACGATACGTCTTTCTCTCTCTTTCTCTCAGTCCGATATAAGTCAACTATCTACTTAGTAATTATCTAAAGCATTTTCTATGTCGGATATGACAAAGCTGTAAGAGCCAGAGGAAAAGGCTTTCGAGGTGATAAGCAACAAAGAGCTTCATCAAACGGAATTTTGTCTTATTGCAATTCGCTCGGTCTCCGGCTGCGTCGACCCACCTCGTAGAATTTCTACTAGATGGAAATGGTCGATACGCAACGTCCGGCGAGACACTTTATCGGAGTGACGCGGGGCTGCGAGGCTGCCTATCGAGAGAGTCCATCGAGGAGAGAATTAAACGGCGGCAAACCGCGACGATAGTCTATCAATATAGATCAGTACATAGCCGTGATTGCATATTATATCCGCAGCTATCGCCCCTTAACGATCGCGGAATCATTCCGTAGCTCATTGACGAGCACCATTGTCGAGCTCGTTGAACGATTCCGCTCTCGTTCCGCCGCGAGGTTTTCCTCGGCGCGCGGCTTGAAAGCGGACTGGTTTTTGTGGCCGCGGCCGCGTGCGCGGATCTCGTTAAATTCCATCTCGTTCTATCGGCGATCGCCGAGCGAGATCTCCGCGGATCCCCTGCTCCGCGCCGCGCGTGTAACGCCGCGGCCGAGAGTGTACCTGTATACCCTTCTCCGTCCGCGTCCGTATACCCTTGTGTAGGTATATATCGCAGGTGTGGCTTGCGACAGGATGTGTCAACGCTTGTGGAAGCCGGTCACGTAGGTGCATGCGCCGCGATTGTGGCCAGTGCATTAACCCTGCGAGGATGTAATGAACAAGACGACCTGTCGAAACCTCTTTCTTTCCTCCGGCGATACCTCGGCCTTTCGGCTCCCCGCGAAAGGAGTTACACACGATAAATCTGCCAAGCGATATACCGGAATGTTCTTTCGCCGGCGGAAAGCGCATGTCGTGATCAATCCTCACGGTCTAACGCCTGAAATTTGATGAACAATTTTGTTTGCTAGCTGATTTCGTAATTCGTTCTTAGGTACACTGGTACAAGCTGTTTTTCGTTTACAAAGTTGCAGATTATTAAATAAATAGCTAATAATTATAATTGAACATTCGAAATAAGTAATATATAATTTCATTCGTGATGCATTATAATTTATAATGAGAGATAATTGTAACGGGTAAGAGTTGAGAGAATCCTCCAAGCGAAGTTTCTCCGCTGTGCTTTAATAAAAACAACGCCGTATATTTCGGTAATTTTTGCACGCCCCCCAATTTTTTTCATGCGTCGAGTTTATAACTTCCCACGCTTCTCTCTCCGTCGCGTCGTCGGAGCGAGGAGCAAATTTACGAATCGACGACGAGAGCGTTTCGACGACAGTAGCTTATGAATGAAGTCGATCCGTTTATGGGCGCGAACGAGGCGGATTGGAACGCACATCGTATCGATCAGGGTTTCCTTTAAATGCCTCCGAGCAAGCAGTCGCGAGATCTACGACGGCTTTAAACGACTCGAAGGTGCGAAGGTGCGAAGATGCAAATTGTGAGCTCGCGGTGAGAGAAACGACGGCGGCCGCAAGTGATCGAGGGCTTTATTATGCGCTTCATTTGTCGTCCGCGAAAACCGATCGGCCGAACTTTGTCCACGGCACTACATCAGCGGAGAGCTATTAAGGCGGAGCGATTAATTAATCTAGCCTCCCGAGTACGAATTTTAATGGGTAAAACGTGTGCATGAGCTCAAGGCCGACAATTAATTACGGATTTAAATACGGCGCGCCCGAGGCATTAAAACGAGATGAGAAATTACGAAATGAATTTAAGGGGGTGGACGGGGGGAGAG
>VBVQ01002308.1:0-25942 GCA_011636635.1 Tetramorium simillimum | reverse complement strand
GCCGTACCTAACTGCGGTTACACCCACGTACTTGAAAGGCGCCAGATTTCGGAGGAATGATCGAATAACCTGAAAAAGGATAAAATTTAATTTCCGACCTTGTTTTCACGGTGATTCAAATAAAATTCTGACAACTTTTCGTTCGAAAACAATCATGCTTTCTAAATAAAAAGAAATTGTTACCGTAACGTGTATTAAAACATATATAATTGAATAATTATAAAAACGTTAATACATAAATTTTAAAGAAGGTGAAATAAAAACTGTAGCAATATTAAATTAGTTTATAATGTGCGTGTTCTTTTTTATTATTTGTTAAGCAAAAGTGTATATGTATAAAAGAAATATAAAATTCAAATAAAATTCTTGATTTTATTTTAAGAAGCCCAAATAAATGACGTACCTATTATTAAAAATCTATTAAATATTATTGAATTTTTTGAAAAATTAATTAATTATAAATATCGAGAGGTAAAGATTATTGTATATTAGTATATTGTTCAGATAATATGTGACGATATATTATAGAAACGTGCATATTATTAGATTAATAACGTTATATTAAAGCAATAGATTTTTATTTCGGCAGTAATATAAAACCAATGAAAACTTTAATGCAGAAATATATTGTGTAATTTTTCAATCAACATATTTTAAAATAATATAATTTTTTAAACAATGTTTGAACGATTGAAGTGATTAATACACATGTTGAAAACTTAAAAAAGAACAAATTCTATTAAATTGTTACAAATATAATTTATATGGTAAACAATAAATAATTTTATGTATTATAATCGTTTATTGATCGTTACAATTTACTTATTATACAATATCTTTTGCTCGATGTATGTAATTTATAGCGATTGTAAACTGATATTGGGTGGATTTTGATAAATCTCTCAAATACGCCCATCCAGAGATGCAGACGTTCGCAATGCTGATCTCACGGATCAGTCTGTCACGACCTGTCTTTTCGATGAAAGTTCCGCGAGAATCCGACAAGGTATAACAGAATAATATTTGGTTTACTGAGTTTCGAGCTGCTATTGATATGGCTTTTGCATCGATGTGGCTCCTGTTATTATATCTCGGTTTATGCGCGGCATGGATGGATGAGAGGTATGTTTCTTAATAAAATTGATGCTGTCCGCATCCACATTTGAATTTATATAGTGTTGATTAATATCAAGCAAAATTGAAAAAAACTGTCATATATATTGTGTAACATCTCGATACGATCGATGATAGTGCTTTGAGAATAGATATCAACAGAACGTGCGATTTTTTAAAATTATCACTCAAAATGTAATCGGATGGAAGTATCTGATATTGAGTTTTCTTAAAATTCCGTAAACATTTTTTATTCATTATTTTTATTTATTTATTCAATAATGGAAATCGATTCATGTATAAATAATTCATATAAAATTCAGACCCGTTTTGGAGTCTCGAGATGGACATCTCATAATCTCCAGCGCGAGAGACAGAAACATCACGTTGAAGATAATGGGGGGCGGTTACTTGAACGTCAATGAGATCAATCTTCTTCACATAGCATCAGCGGTAATGAATAAATCCATACGTCCAGCATAATTTAGGTATAATTAGTTGAAGGCTTAGGTTTCGGTATTTTTTAGGCGCAAAATGCAACGCGAGTCATCGACAGGTGGCGAATGGGATATTTAGCCGAGATGGAGAACTCTCTTAACTGGCTAACGACTATAGTGACAGGCACTACAGGATTACAAAGAAGAGTTTCCCTGCTCGAAAGAAGTATCGACGTGAACAGTACGACTCGCACAGGAAACAGATCACGTATAGTAAGAGTGCACAATATTAAATCAACAGCTTGCGATGACATATTTTTCTATATCCTCGTACCAAATTGTATCAGTGTGTTAATAAAAAGAGCGTGAGAATTATTTCGTATAGAAGAAAATAAGAAAGAAATTATGTAATCATAATGCAAATAGCTTTAATAATTTCTATAATATTAAATAATGATTTATCTCTTATCTAATTTATAATTTAATATTTTAACTAGCGATGACAAGTTATAGGAATTGTTGCACCAAAATAAAAAAATAATGAGTTATGAAATTAAATGTATATTAAGCTTTATTTATTAAATATCTTTTCAGAACGTTCCATTGCCGCCTATAACCAGAAGCAACATTCGTCGTATCAACGTCCGGGTAAGCTTAATTCGAGAATCTATTTATAATGAATAGTATATATGAATAATGAATGATCTGTACGATAAAATAAAAAATGAAAAAAACGTATTTTTTAAGCTTAAAGCATTAGAAGACTCACTGAGAGCTATGCAAACATTACTCCGAGAGAATGAATGCCAGAGTGGCCCATGTCAAAATGGAGGTACTTGTGAAGATCTCTATGATGCCTATCAATGTCATTGTCCATCAAATTGGGAGGTATGCGAGTGTACTTTGAAAGGAGTAGTATTTCGTGGGAATAATTACGATGATTTTAGGGCCCGAATTGTATGACGGATGTTAATGAGTGCGCGAAATTTCTTGGTACGGATCTTGGATGTCAAAACGGAGCTACTTGTCGTAATTTACCTGGATCTTATCGGTATTCAATATTAACAATCATCAATCATTTCCTATTATAACAAGTAGCAAAAACCACGCATTATTTGACTATGGATATTTTAACGAATTTGCAGTTGACTCAAGAATTATAAATTCTTTTTAAAAAGAATAAATAAAGACATACAAAACATTTTTAAATTCAATTTATGAAACTGTAAAAAAATTTTCAAAAAAGTAGTAGAAATAACTAATTCGAATAAGTAATTTAAATTATATTCTAAAAATCAATTTTATTGAGTTTTACAAGTGTCCTTTATGGTGTGGTTTCCTGGATATGTTTGTATGTAATATCGGTTCGGATATTAGATGCGACTGCTTGCCGGGATGGTTCGGCCTTCATTGCACGCAGAAAACATCGATTTGCAATACAGAGAATTCCGAAGCGCTTTGTGGCGAGCACGGTGTATGCGTTACCAAAAGCAGCGCTTCACTTGGATACACGTGCATTTGTGATCAAGTACGTTCTTCTATCTTTTGTCTTAAAAGCTGACTTCAAATTATATTAAATAAAAACTAAATAAATGTAAACTTGAGTATGTAAACGCACAAACTGCCGCTTATAGTCGAAGCACTGATTCCTTTCTTCATTGTTCTTAGGGATGGGAAAGCGATGGCACGAGTCCAGCTTGTATTAAGGATGTAGACGAATGCGCAGCGGCCCATCCACCTTGCTCCGTAAATCCACCGGTACCATGTCTCAATACTCGCGGTTCATTCACTTGCGGTGCTTGTCCGCACGGCTATAGTGGAAATGGCTATTATTGCATCGACATTGACGAGTGCCTCACTAACAACGGCGGCTGCAGTACTTCCCCTTACGTAAAATGCATAAACTCAATGGTAAATATGTTACATGAAACAAAATAAAATTGTGTCCGAAGAAACATCATAGTTTTAATAAATATCTTGTTATATTTAAAAGGTATACGTACTTTTAAGCCAAATATGGAATAGATGAAGATAAAATAGCCAAATAAATCAACGCGTTACAATTCACTGTAACAGTAATTTATTTCATTGCAATGACTTTAATTATAGGGTTCTAGAACATGTGGAGCTTGTCCTCCAGGATATCGTGGCGATGGTATAAGTTGCATTTTTGTTGGTGGTTGCGCCATTAACAATGGCGGATGTCATCCATTAGCTACCTGTATCGAGAATCCATCGCTTACAAGTTCTTACGTATTGTGCCGTTGTCCAGTGGATTACGTCGGTAATGGAATGGGACCAAACGGCTGCCAATTAGCTGATGTATCACTTAATACAGCGTGTTCTAGCAACCCCTGTGTTCATGGCACATGCGTGCCAAACGGTGCAAATGGCTTCACTTGCACATGCAATCTGGGATACTCAGGTATGTATTAGGGTTGAAAATGAGAGAGGGAATAGATCCATGAACCAACTCGTGCAAATTATAACGCTCTGCTTCTCACGTGTGACGAATAATAAGACGTAAAATTCGTGTTTGACGAATGCACAATAATATGAATTATAAAATTAAAGCTGAAGTTTAAATTTATTTGAAAAATAATTTTGTGACTCCGATAGAGTTCTTATTTTTTTTATAAAAATTTGAGGATAGTAAAAAAGGTGTGTCTTGTATATTTGTATAATTGCGATTGTATGTATTTTATTAATTTTTAGGAACTACGTGCAACATACCGACCGATATGTGTTCGCCAAATCCTTGTCGAAATAACGGTATTTGCACCGTTTTAAATGGACAAGCAACATGTCAGTGTACAACTAGCTTCACAGGAAGCAGGTGCGAAACGCCACGGCAAGCGTGCGGTGGTATGTTGCGAAATCCCACGGGAACACTTCAGTTCCCCATGGGCGGTAATACTTACCAGCATGGATTGAGTTGCGCCTGGGTGTTACTCACGGAACCCTCTAAGGTTCTGAACGTCACCTTTACGGCTTTTAATCTTGAGCAATCCACGAATTGCAAGTTCGATTTTCTACAGGTGATTAATGTTGCATATTTAATCCCTTGCTTTGAAAATTTGTATGCTCTTTGATTAAAGACTTTGTAAAATTTTCTAATTTTTAATGCTATCTAAATTTTTATATTCTTAATCTTAGAACATAAACAATTAAGATATGAAGAATGATAGAAAACAGAGAAAAATCATACTTATATACTTTTAGATCCACGATGGTAGAACTGCTGGTAGTCATATGATTAATCGATTCTGCGGTCGTACATTACCTAATGAAAACGGGACAATTATTTCATCCCATAATACTCTGTACTTGTGGTTCCACTCGGACAACAGCATTTCTCATGACGGATTCACTTTTCATTGGCGCAGCATCGATCCTATTTGTGGAGGTGATTTAGAAAATAATTATGGTACAATCACGTCTCCAGGTTCACCTGGGAAATACCCACCAAACAGAGATTGTTTCTGGAAAATCACTGTCGCTCCCTCGAAAAGAATTCAATTCCATTTTGGTCAGCTGATGCTCGAGCAAAATTGCCAAAACGACTACCTCGAAGTAAATACTTCAATTCAATTACAATACATAAACTACATAAATACTTTATATATTTTTCTTTTTTATATTGTTATTAAATTTGTTCATAAAATAATTGCCCACGCATAATACTTGTTATCCATTTTAATGCCATATATATCCGACATTATATAGATTACCGGTATAGAAGAAGAACGTTTAGGACTTTTCTGCAATCACACTCGTCCACCACCTCTGACTACACCGAGTTCTGAAGCAACTGTTCATTTTCATTCTGATAGTTCTAATGAAGATGCTGGTTTCCAAGTCCATTACACGATGATTGAAGGTATTAAAACAATTAATTTATACAGTAGAAGTGTTACATTATTAATATAAGTATTTCATATAATTTAATAATAGTTACACTATTTATTCAGAAGAAATAATTTGATAATTTTATAACTTTTGGATTAAATAATTCACGATATTATTTAGGTGTACCTGGTTGTGGTGGCACTTTTACCAGTGCCACTGGAATGATCAATTCACCAGGTCACGCGACGGCGTATCAGCCAAATATGGAATGTGAATGGAAAGTACAATTGCCAGTAGGCGAACGAATCCGGGCATCATGGTTGAAATTTGATCTTGAAAGTTCCGCCGATTGTACATTCGATTATCTCGAGGTGATCTTTCTACTTTCAATGTTCCAATGTTTTAAAAAGAAAGAAAATTTTAATTTTTGTACTTTTTCAGGTTTACGATGGACCTAACACGCAATCTCCTTTACTCGGTAGATATTGCGGTACGGATATGCCACCAGCGATTAAATCAAATTCGAACAGTTTAGTTGTACTTTTTAAATCCGATTGGTCTTTCGAAGCGGAAGGTTTCACACTGTCGTATGATACTTTGTGCGGCGGCGATTTCCATGAAGCTACTGGAATTATCAAGTCGCCCTTCTATCCGAACCCTTATCATCACTCGAAAACGTGTATTTACGAAATTATACAACCGTCCGGCAAAGGAATTGTATTAACTATAGAAGATATGGACATCGAAGGCAGAGATGACAATTGCAACTACGATTACGTCGAAATTTTCGATGGTGATAATGAAAATGCGACGAAACTCGCCACATTATGTGGTGATGAAGAAAACATGCCAGACACTCCTTACTATTCGACGCATAATTTCATGTACATAAAGTTCACCACTGATAGCAGCATCGATGGTCGAGGTTTCAAAGCGAACTACACCACCATCGATCGTAGTAAGTAAAATCTTTGCTGCGATTTATTATAAATTTAAAATTTGATATAACAGTTTTTACCGCGATAGATTTAGTCTGCGCATTTTCGCGGAAATAGAGCTCGAGAATAACAAAGTAAACCTTGATATTATTGCTCTTATTAAGGATGTGGTGGATTGCTGAAAGAAACAACTGGTGTGATTCGACCTCCTCTTGAAGACGGAGCTTATGCCAATAACGAAGACTGTATCTGGACTATTCAAGCACCACCAGGATATGTAATACAACTCACCTGGATGTCATTTCAATTAGAATATCATACTCATTGTATGAGCGATTACGTCAATCTTTATGAAAATTACACCTTGCCCGGCAAGAACATATTAGCCACGTATGATCTCACATTACTAATCTCTTTTATTTTTAAACAGTTTAAATTACAAGATAATACTGTTATAGATAATAGTGTTAAGGCATTCAAATTATCAAAAAGTTATTAATTATGTTATTGTCATAATACGTATTGCGCAACTATTTCAACTTTTTATATTTAATGGTTCTTTTTCTTAATATATTACAATTATACATTTTAGATACTGTGGTAACACTAAACCACCTGTCTTAACGACGCAGGATCGTACACTTACCATACTCTTTCACTCTGATTGGACTCTTACAAACGATGGATTCGTTGCTACATATATTTTCCTGGATGCATCGAAAATCTGTGGCGGTCGTTATTCAAAGTCAACCGGCATTATTAGATCGCCAAATTATCCTAATAATTATCCATACAAGAAGGATTGCGTT
Organism: Tetramorium simillimum; assembly: GCA_011636635.1. Classification (NCBI taxonomy): domain Eukaryota; kingdom Metazoa; phylum Arthropoda; class Insecta; order Hymenoptera; family Formicidae; genus Tetramorium; species Tetramorium simillimum. The sequence goes on along the minus strand of VBVQ01002308.1, from coordinate 18,796 downwards.
TGGATTCTCGAAGCACAGAACAGAAATAGAATCATTCTCACGGTCAAGCACTTTGAATTGGAAAGTCACCACGCTTGCTCCTTTGACTATTTAGAAATTAGGTAATAGACTTGAATTTAATCTCTTATTACTTTTTCAATTTGTGATTTTACATTTTTCATATTTCAGAAACGGTGGATATGAATCCTCACCGTTAATTGGCAAATTCTGCGGCACAGACATACCTACTGAAATACCGAGTCAAGCCAATCAAATATACCTTAGATTCGTTTCGGATTATTCGAGATCATTGGAAGGTTTCGAAATAGAATGGGACAGCACTTCGCAAGGTAAATACGTAACATATAGAAAGTCACCTGTTTCATCATCTTTTCTTTCAACTCTTAGCTATATTTAAATATTATATATTTGATTTCACAGGATGTGGTAGTTCATTGACCGCAGTTACGGGGGATATTATATCTCCAAATTATCCTGAACCTTATTCAGAGAACGCGGAATGCTATTGGAAGATCGCTGTGGCGGCTGGTAGTGTAGTGCAACTTGTAATAGTAGATCTCGATCTTGAAGAACACGATAAATGCCGATATGACTTTATCGAGATATTCGAAGGCACCATTCATCGCACAAATGGAAAACGTTACTGCGGTCCCTCGTATCCGAAGATTATTCAATCCAAATCCAATCAAATGACTATTCGATTCCGCAGCGACTTCAGTAATTCTGGCCATGGTTTCCATCTAAAATATGAAACGCGTAAGTATACGTGTTATTAACTCAAAATACTATTTACTATGTCATCTTAGAAAATTATAAATTATTCTTTAAAATGTTCAATATGTGGATCAGTGGAGATTTTTCACTTTTAAATATTTAAAAATTTTTTCTTTATTTTTTTCTTTATTAATTAATTATACATTATTTTTTCTATTAAATTTCAAAACTTTTCGATCATATTTCATGAGAATTTTATGATTGTGTTAATTTTTTTATTTTAATTACTTATTGTCCGAAATTATTTTAAATTGTTATTTTTATGATGCAGAGTGTTATCACAAATTACGTGGTTACTACGGTGTGATAGAATCACCGAATTTCCCTAATAAGTATGAACACATGGCAAACTGTAGTTGGACTATCGAAGCTCCAATTGGCAACACAATTAATTTGACTTTCTCACACTTCGAACTCGAAGGGATTACTACTCCTGGAGCAGTAATCAACACCGGAATAAACGAAACAACTCTAGCATCACATTGCGTATATGATTATCTCAAAATTATGGAAGGCGAGAATGATACTCCCAACAATGACTTAGCTCGACTTTGCGGGATTATCGATCTTCCAAAGAAAATTAATTCAAAGCAACATCAAGTGTTTATTACGTTTGTTACGGATTCCTTTATCGCCTTCAATGGTTTCCGACTCGAATGGACGGTGCATGGTTGTGGTGGGCGTTTGACTAGACCGTTTGATTATTTCACATCGCCGGGATATCCATCGGCTTATCCGATGAATGTTGACTGCGAATGGCTGATCGAAGTGGACTACACGCATAGCGTCGAGGTTACATTTTACGACGTGAGTATATCTAAAGAAGTATGCACAGATTATACAGAAATTAATACGAAAATGGTATTAACAAGAACTTGCGCTATCGTAATGTAAAAATGGAAACTTTTGTCTTTCAGGTAAACACTGAGAAACGCAAAAGCTGTTTCTTCGATAAAATTCAAATCTTTGAGGGCGATGACGCGGATTCACCAAAATTGGCCGAGCTCTGTTATTCGGAAAAGCCAGTGATATACACTAGTTCCGGAAACAAAATGTTCGTCAAGTTTCACTCGGACTCGTCGTACGCTAGTCGAGGATTTAATGCCAGCTATAAGAGCGTTCCAATTGGATGCGGTGGTAAATTTACAACAATCTCGGGCATTATTCACTCGGCTAATTATCCGCAAAACTATCCGCACGTTCAAAATTGTGAATGGTTGCTAGAAGTCGATAGCAACCACCTCGTAAATCTCACATTCCTGGACTTTGATATTGAGAACAGTAGAAATTGCAGTGATGATTTTGTTAATGTAAGCTATAATTTTTTTTAAATAAACCATTTATAGAGATATAATTCCAAGTACTTCTTTAATTAATTCTAATAACAAATGTTAATAGTCTTGTCTTGTATTTTCGTAGATTTATGATGGTCCAACGAGAGATTATCCGTTATTGGGAAAACATTGCAGCAATCAGTTACCACCGATCTATATTTCGAGTAGCAATCAAATGCTAGTAGTTATGGAGAGCGATAGTATAATTTCAGCCAAAGGTTTCAAAGCACAATACACTAGAGCCTGCGGTGCTCGTATAACTGTAAAGGACTATGGTTTTCTTACACCCCCGACTGGTAATACCGATATACACGGAGACACTAATTGTACATGGACATTGATAGCTGAAAATCCAGGTAAGCCAATTTTATTTAACCATCATGTTCGCCTACAGATATTTGCATTTATTTTAAAATTTTTAACAATTCCTTTACCTTCCTATTCTTTGTTTCAGCCGACCATGTAACTATTACTTTCACGCATATGGAGTTTGATCCACATGATATACTTGTGTTGAATACCGAAGAGACTACTGAAGCTTCGTCGAATCCCTGTTTCTGGCTCTATCTCCAGGTATTCGAAGGTGAAAGCACAGATGGACAGCCTTTAGGAAAATGGTGCAGCAATGTTGCGCCACCGCCGATTACGAGTACCGGAAGTGCGCTCACGCTACATCTAGTCGTACAATACGAGTTCATAGGTCACTTTGTTGCTACTTATTCCGTACTGAACACAGGTATATTGAATTAAAATATATACAAGGCGCACAACTGTATTAGAAGACAATTGAAAGAAGTTATTTTCTCTATTTTTCAGCTTGCGGCGGAAACTACACATCCGAACAAGGAATAATTACCTCACCCAGTTATCCGAATAGTTATCCCCTAAATGCAGAATGCGTTTGGATTCTGAATACTTCCCCCGGTAACAAGATTACTCTCGTCTTCTCTGAATTCGATATCGAGTCGAGCGAGAACTGTGATCTGGACTATCTTGAGATACGAGAGGATAGCGGAATCGGAAAGCTCATTAGTACTTCTTGTGGCAAAGATGCCGCGGAAATTACGTCGTCCAGCAAATTGTGGATCAAATTTAAGAGCGACGATAGTGGTACCGCCAAGGGTTTCAAAGCTGAATATCGTCTCGTCGGAGGAAATGAACTCGAAGGACCTACAGGACGCATTACCTCGCCATTGTATCCAATACCATATAAGCGATCTGCTTCGTTCTCATGGCGCATCACTGTTGAAATGGATTCACTTATACGCATCACATTCTCAGATTTGCAGATAGAAAACATTGGCCAATTCTGTTTCTCTAATATCAAAGTAAGTATCTCTTTATGGGGCTGTAACAAAATATAAATGACATGCACCTTTTAAGAGCTAAATATAGTAACATATTTAATAACATAGATATAATTATATACAACATATATATAATAGATGTATATTTTATTTAACATATATCGGCAATATATATATTGTTATATTACTAAATAATGATGCCTAATATTTTTGCAATCAACGAAGCATTTGAAACACTCATGTATTATTTTAAATATTAAGCAATTATATCCATTTTTTAATTAGATATACGATGGATATGATGCCGAAGCACCAAAGCTACTAGAAATATGCGGATATACTTTGCCAGATCCGATAGAGTCATCCAGCAACATGGTTTACATCTCGATGTCGACGGATTTTGTCAGACAAGGAAATTGGTTTGATCTTACATGGCTTCAAATACCAAGAGACACTGAAAAGGACAACAAAGAGATCAAATGTATGTTTCTATTATATACACTTAATATTTTGTTATCATTACAAATAAGTATATTTAATTAAAACATTTTTTAATGATTAACTTTGTTAATAGAAGAGTTAATTTCAACGGTATAAAACATCTTATTTCAAATTAAACAATGTTTCAATATAATATAAACACGTGACAACGTATATCGAATGTAGTGAACATATAAATAAGTTAAGTCATGTCAATATGAAGTATATATGCGCTTTTGATAATTTCAATATATTTTATTTGCCTACAGTGTCAGAGTGCAACAAAGAGATAGCTCTAATAAGTGACCGCAACAGCTCGTATTCCTTCAGTTCTCCTGGTTATCCGACCGGCTATGCTAGCAATTTGCATTGCAATTGGGTGTTTACATCGCCACCTGGTACACATTTGGTATTGAGAATACTGACTATGGATTTGGAAGAAACTAATGATTGCATAGCGGATTATGTTTCCGTTTATTCGGGACATGCATTGAATTCGACAAACGATGCTCGTCTAGAAAAAAAATTATGCCTGACAAACTCCAGTATGTCTTTAATTAGCGGGACCAATATGATGACGGTGAAATTCGACTCGGATTCGTACGCTAATAAAACCGGCTTCAATGCATACGTATATCGAGGTTGCAAATGATTTATTTGTCTATTAATAAAATCAAATTTTTAAAAAATTATATTGATAAACATTCTTATTAATGTTTATAGATTGCGGAGGTAAACTAACCGAACCCAACGGCATAATTCAATATGATAATTCTTCTTCTGTGAGAGCGATTCGCACATGGCATTTTACATGTGAATGGTCCGTGACAGTGAGACCTGGCAAAACTATCAAAGTTCAAATTATTGATATGTCGATAGAAGAAACGCCCGATCATACATGCGGCGATAGTTACTTGCTGGTTAGTATAACACATTATATTATTAAACTTTAAAGTTAATATAATTATTTCAACAAATGTCTAAGAGAAAGAAAGAGAGAAAAATAATTTAATATTTAAGAAAATAATATACATATATACAATATACATATAATTTTAGTTAAAAAATGGAAATGGAATGCTTTCGCCTTTATTAGGCAATGGAAAGTATTGTGGTGAAGTGTTACCAGCAGAATTACAAACCACCGGAAATCGCTTTTATGTTAAAGCTACAGGCAGTGGTCATCATTTTCGCTTTAAACTTAGTTACAGGTAATCTTTGCAAAATGTAACTTTTTTAATTGACAAATATTCATCCAGTACATAATTCTAATTTGTAATCCATATTTCTCTGTTCAATATATATAATATTTTTCGAGTTAATGAAATATTACTTTACTAAAATGTTGATTTTATGCATATAATTTTTCATTAATCTTATTATATATATATATATATATATGTATATATATTTCTATATTTTAGAGAAGTAAGTATGAATTGTGGTGGCGAGTTTATTTTGACAAACAAGCAGAAGAAATGGGAGATAACATCGCCCAATTATCCAAATATCCCTCCAACTTATGCCGAATGTGTTTGGACAGCTACTGCTCCAGCTGGTGAAAGACTCACTATCCATTTCATAGATAGATTTGATTTGAGTTTTTCCGAAAAGTGAGATATGATTATTGTAGAAAAATGAAGCAAATTTCTAGAATATATTTTAACTACTTTGATTTACTAAAAATAATGTTTCTATCATAACAATATCTTTTTAGTTGCGATAGAGAATACGTTGAAATAAGGGATGGTGGAACCGATAGTTCGCAACTCATGGGAAAATTCTGTAAAGACGTAGCACCCAGTAGTATGAGTACTACTGGCAACATGGTATACGTCCACTTCTATACGGATGTGTCAGAACCTAAGAATGGTTTCAAAGCTCAAATTACTGCAGGAGGTAAGCATTAAATAAATTATATTTTTTATGAGTTTAAATATTTTTATTATAATTTTTATAAAAAAAGACAATTAAGAAAAAAGACAATTATAAATAATTTTCTTTTAAATTAAACAATATAAATGTTTATTATATATTAGAATAGAAAAAGATGATAAAATATATGTGTTAATGTTCATATAGAGATTTGTGGTGGAATTTTGCGTGGTACCAGTGGTGTCATTGAGTCTCCGAATTATCCGCATTCGTATCCTACAAACCAAAATTGCTCCTGGTTAATAGTAGCGCCGACAGATCATACCTTAAAATTACAATTTCGCGATATACAGCTTCCTGGTTTTCGTCGATGCGAGTCCACGGATCACGTTAAAATTGGAGAAAAACTTGTGGAAAATGACACTAGTAAGTAATCACACTTTGATAACAGCTGATTACATAAATTTGGATTTAACTTTTTTCATTAACGTAATACGTAATAAATAAAAATATTTTTCAACAGTTGCAATAATTGGTACTTATTGCGGTCTTCAAAAACCGGATGTAATCGACACATCTTCAAACAAAGTATATGTATACTTTGAGAGCGATAGCAGAGAATATGTGAATTACAAAGGCTTTAGTCTAAACTTCACCGCTAGCCAAGATAGTTAGTAAAATAAATTGTATTTAAATATGTCTTATTGCGCATTTTAAATTTTATATGTTATTTATATTATTAAGTACATGTTATTCATACAATTTCAAATTTTATATAAATATTTTACATTATATATTATTTTTTTGCAGCGTGTGGTGGTTCAGTAACCGCAATGAATGGAATAATTAAATCACCCGGATATCCTAATCCTCGCACAAGAGCAAGGTAAATTTTATTAGAAAACAAAACTCTTATCTTCAAGTAATTATTTGAATATTTTATTTGCTGAATGTTTGTGTTAAATAAAAAATGATGATAATATATTAAATGCAAAGTTAATTTATTAAATGTTATATATATGTATGTATATTCATAAAATATATAAAAAATTGTAAATACGATTAATTATTTAAGTGAATGTACGTTAAGTATGTGAAATTAGTGCATACATTTGTACATTTAAAATTGAAACATTATTCACATAATCTTTATCTCAATATTGAAATGTCGTAGATATTGCGATTGGCGAATCAAATTACCGGTAGGTTATCAAATTGAGGTGAATATTTTGGATTTAGACGTTGTTAACGAGGCTGGACCTACTCATGTGGGATATGCACTTTCGGTGAGTAATGCAACTTCAATGGGGTATAAAAAAATATCATTTTGACAAAAGAACACACGCTGAAATTCTTCTTCTCTGCAGTTCTATAATGATTTCCGCTTTAAATCAAAAATCAAAGTCTTTGCACAAGGCGCTAGTATAGAGCAGATAAGGAGTTCCAGTAATACTATGATTATCGGTTACTGGTCCTCTGCAGGACATCGAGGTTTTAAACTTCGATACACGGCTCGGGCTCCGGCTCGTAAGTTTCAAAAGCTGCTATCGATATAATAATGAAAATCCATCATATATTTTGTAATAGTACATTTAAATGAGAACAAATTTTCAAAGTATATTCATCTTGTATATAGCTAGACATACGCAAAATGTAAAAAGAATTTTAATCATCTACTAATTTCTATCAATTTATAGCTTGTGGTGGAAATCTAAGAGAAATAAGAGGCAATATAACAGGTCCTATGAGTTTGCCTTTTAATGAGACTTCATATGTTTGCCACTGGAAATTGGAATCACCTGTTCCACATTTGATGGCTCCCACCGCGGACAGCCGTATGACACTGACAATAAAAGTCGTTGGTAATTTGGGCGGACCTGAGCGAACCAATGTCGTTAGAAGAAATTGCATCTATCCTCAATACATTGAACTTCAAGGTAAAATAAAAAACCCTAATGTATATTTTTTTACTCTTGAGCAATTATTAGAAACAATACATCAAATAATATTATGAGTTAAGATGACATTAAAATATTGTATAGATATTGGAATGTTATGTGGAAATAACACAGAACCAAGATATTTAAGAAGCCCAAAATTAATCAACGAATTAACGGTAATGTATCTTTAATCTTGTCATTTATATATATAATAATTTCAACAATTTTTGGATATAAATTAAAATTATTTGCATCTGGTATTAAGTGCGAGATAAAAAAATTTTAGTATTTTAACTTTTAAGATAATGAATGGTACTTACGCAAAACATATGGATTTCAATTTACAATATCAATGGCAAAATTGTGGTGGTGTATTACGAGGGCCAAGTCACACCATCAAATCACCTACGAACTCTTCCACGAATTCTTATCCGCTAAACTGCGCTTGGCACGTAGATTTTCCTGAAGGAGAAACGATCAAGCTCACTTTCACTAAACTTGAGCTTGAAAGTAACTGTGACAAGAATTATCTCATTATCAGGTAAGTTATTTATTACAACAACTTTATTTAGCAAATAATCTGTGATTTAATCTACAACTCTCGTTTATAATCAGGAATGGCGGAGCAACTTCGCCGCAGATCGCAAAGTACTGCTTGCATACCACAAGTGAACTTAGAAAATATGATGTTAACAGTATATCGAATCAGCTATGGATAGAATATTTTGCGGCTGAAGGAAGTACCGGCAGTTTCGAATTTAATGTACTGATTGCTACCTCAGGCTGCGGTGGATCCTTAAACGGCCGTAGTCGCGAAATCGCATCTCCAGGGTAATTAACTATTTTCTCAAGACAACAGAGATTGTGATAGTTTTTAAAGAAAGATTATTTAATAACATTTCCGTAAATTTTAGATTTCCCAAACAATATCCAAATAATGGCGAGTGTACTTGGGAAATAGTAGGTGATATTGGCTATCACATAGGTTTGGCCTTTATTGATCGATTTAGCCTGGAAACAAGTTCCAATTGCGAAAAAGATTACGTACAGGTCTGATTATTATAAATTATAATAAGCATAAAATAATTGTTAACATTATTCTAATATTTTTGGCCATTTTGCGATTTATCGCATTCGCAGTTACACTAACGATGTCGTAATAATATGAAAAAACGCGAAGAATATTATAAATGGAACGAATGATAATAAAAAACACATTATAGGTATTTGATTGGATCAGAGATGAAGGAAATTATGGCGAATGGAAGAGTGTCGGAAAAGTTTGCGGCAGGAATACACCTACGCCCTTTAATTCGACGTCGAACCGCATGAAAGTGATTTTCCATTCAAACGAGGCTATACAGTCGGACGGTTTCCATGCAGTCTGGAGCGAGAATTGCGGGGGTGTTTTTGAGGCGACTGACAAAGTTAACATCATTCATTCGCCATCGTATCCAAATTTCTATCCACCTAGCATCGTCTGCAATTATACTATCGTCGCGCCAAACGACGATATTATCATCGAGTTCACTGACTTCCAGCTCGAACGCGGTAAGTGACAATGTCAACAGTTATTATTTCTTCAGATTCCTTGGGAATATTTTCCATATGTTATGTACAATTATAATGTAATGCCTAATATCATTTTTCATGAAACTATAATAATTTACGACATATATCTCATTATTTTCAAAGTAAAGAAACAATAAAAGTCACAAAGTCAAAAGGAATTAATTTTAATAGGTCGCGTAGGAGATTGTCGTTTTGACAACCTTACTATCATATCGGAAAATATGTATCACAGAGAGGATGTGGAAAATTATTGTGGCAACACCAAACCGCCGCTTTTGAGATCCACGTCACGGATAGAAATTTTATTCATGACAGATAAATATGTGCAGCGAAGCGGTTTCCAGTTTAAATATTTCCTCAATAGTAAGTTTTACAAGTTTCTTGCATGCTGATAACAAATACAAAAATTATGTTATAAATAATAATATATAATTGTTAGAGAATGTAATTAGTTTTGCTAAAAATACGGCATTCGATACTTTGAAAAAGACAGTAAGACAATTACAGAAATGAAGAAAATAAATGAAACCATTGTAACTAACAGAATGCGGTGGTATAATCACACGGCCCAGCGAACTTAAACCTTTGATGCATGGAGAAGAATACTTTGGACGTATGAATTGCACTTGGATCATTAAAGCGCCGCAAGGAAAGAGTGTACTTGTGCGCTTCGAGAAGTTCAGTCTAGAGTTCACAACCAAGTGAGTTTTTAATCCATATTAAATGGGTTTTTTTTATTGGAAAGTTTATTAATTTCTTCTATTATCAATTTGTAGTTGTTATTTCGACAACGTCGCCGTTTACGAGGGTGAATTTGTTAAACCGGACAAACGAGTTGCTCTTGTTTGCGGAAACTTGACTGGTAATTTACCAACATTTAAATCAGAATCCAATTCTATGGTTGTTAACTTTAACTCCGACAGTTCGAGACAATACGAAGGTTTTACAGCCAAGGTACAAAGTCTACCTTTTTTGTATTAACAAATATCATTTTATGACATTATTTGATCTGTTATTCATACCTGTCATTCAATAATAACAAATTTGATATTTTTTTATATAATAATTATTTACTATCCTTTCTGTTATCTTTTTGAAATATTTTTAATCAAATTAGAACATGTAATAATAAAAATATGCAATTTAGGTGTTATTTACGACAAATCCAACGGGTGGTTGTGGAGGATTAATCAATTTAACTTCGACTCGGTCTAAATCATTCAGAACTCAGCAGGGAGACACTTATCAACCATTTGAAGAATGCCATTGGACTATAACTACATCGCCGGACAAAACTATACTGTTTACTATCAATAGCATAGATATTAAAAATTCGATTAATAATAACACGCGACGTGATAAATGTAGCGGTGATTATCTTGAGGTAAATTTATACTTATGTTTGATAAGTACTTTTAAAATGTTAAAAATAAGATTGTATCACACTCTAGCACGCATATAATATTGCAAGAAAAAATGCAGAAAATAAGCATTAATTTAATAAAAGTGTGTTAATGTCAATATACTATGTTTTATTGTTCTTAGGTTCGAGATGGTGGTGGACTTTACTCCGAACTTATAGGTCAATTTTGTGGGAATTCAGTGCCATCTCCTATAGTATCCACCTCAAACAATTTATGGATTAGATTTTATTCTGACGGTACTACTGAAGGTGCCGGTGCAACAGGCACTTTCGAAACTGATGATTGTAAGAAATTTTATATCCATTTTAAAAGTATACATATTATAACATCATGCTATTATAAAGAATTTGTTAAATACTTTCTCAATGACTTTTAAAATCTTACAAAGATAAAAATTGCTATATTTCTTGAATTTTTATTTACTTTATTTATTTATCTTATTTTATTAGCGTAACTTTTTTGACATAAGTAACTTTTCTTATTTGTTCTTATAAATAACTTTTATATGATTTTGTTATAGCATTATGCGGCTTAAGTACTCGTATAATAAACGACACAAATCATATTCTTACTTCGCCGAATTATCCAAATACGCATTTAGCTGGAGTATTATGTCGTTGGACTTTGAAATTTACTGGTGAATATAGTGATAGAATGAGAATACGATTTATAGATTTTGATTTGGCAGACTCTAACAAGTGTGAAGACGAATATTTAGAAATTTCTGAGCAAAATGTGAGTACTTGATAGATAATAGATAAAACATTTAAATGTATTTATTCCCTACTTTATTAATAATATATTGTTTTTAAAAAATACATAAATATATGGTTATTTTTATTTTTTAATGGATGAGAATTTTCTATAGATTTTTCTATATATAATTTAAAAGTTAAACTCATCTTTATTATCTTTTTTCTAATAACTAGAAATATATAAATGAAGGCCTCGGAACAAGTTTCGTTTACAGTGGTGTAAGAAATCATCCGATTACCGTCGAGATGGTAAGATTTCTGTATTATAAGAATCAGTATGTTTTATTTTATTACTTATCTACTTATACTACATTTATGAAATATTTTATTTGATTTTTTAGGGTAGCCGTTTACCTTACTCCTTGTACAAATATTGCGGCAGTGAATTACCACACGAGTATTATAGGTATTTGGACTTGATTAAATTATTTAATTCAATTATTCAATTAGATTATTACGATATTATGTGTCTTTAAAAGTAGGATTATTTTAAATTAAATGTTCTTTCGCAGTTACAATACCGACATCAAAGTGACATTTAAATCGTTGTCCAATGATCACAAAGGTTTTAAGCTGGAATACAGCACAGCGAGATGCGATCGAAATTACACGAGTGAGCAGGGACGAATTTTCCATAACGGATTTACAAACTGCTGGATCGCAATCACCGTTCCGGCAAACCGTACCATTTCTTTGTACTTCAATCATTTCAGCATTTACGATGCAGAGCAATGTACGCGCAACGCCTTGCAAGTACGTTATCTACCTTCGCACTTGCCAAGGCAATCACATTTCAGAGAACATAGAAATTATTCAATTTCGAAAATTCAACGCAAAACGCGCTTCAATACACGCTGTAAGTCTAAATTCCTAAACAGATTTGTGTGTCTTACAGGTACACGAGGGTGATTCAAGTGGACCGCTTATTGCGACACTATGCAGCACGATGACGCCAAGCCCGATTTTCAGTACCGGCAACAAACTCACTTTGCACTCCTGGACCGAGGGCGCCAACTCTTATCAAAGTTATGACATCATTTACACGACCACGGACGCAGGTAGGACGCGTTCGCAGCAGCATGCACAAATCCCCCCCTCGTTGCATCCGATTAATGCATGCCACCAGATGCGGAGAAATTATAACGTGCGGGCGATGATTTACGACGTTGCGGCGCCTCGAGATACGCGCCGCGCGAAATGCTGCGGTTTATTTTCGCGGAGGACCGCACGGAAATCCGATTGCGATCTCGCGGGATCGTTTCAAACATTGCGCCAGTTATACCACAAATGAAATGTACTCGCAGATCGATCGGCGTCATTTTATAAAATATCTCAAAATCAAAATTATGCAGGTCGAGGTTGCGGCGGTCGCATATTCAATTACGGAGGCAAATTCACCTCGCCATTGTATCCCAATATATATCGTAATAATACCGTATGCACTTGGGACGTGAGCGTACCGCGAGGTTTTAAGATCATTCTCGAATTCCTTGTCTTCGACATCGGCACGAAGAAGAACTGCGCCAACAATAATGTCAAAATTTATGACGTTCTTCCCAGCGGAGAGCTCTTACATAGCACTTATTGCGGTGGGGTAAGTTATTTCATAAAATGATATATTCTCGAGAGCCATCGATAGATTTTGCAACTGAGGGAACTGATCGACTGGAAATTTTTCTTGGCGAGAGAGAATATGTTCTGCAAACATATTTTAATTACATTTTTAATTTAAAAAAAAATTGTATATTTCAATTTATTTTTTTCAATATTTTTTAAAACGTTATTTCTAAAAAATATATAATTGTACACATTTTTAATAATGTATTTACATAATATAAAATATCTTTTTACATAGGATGATCCAGCGAGACTCGAGGCTGATACCAATCAAGTTCTCGTTAAATATACTTCGACAGTGAACAATGTTGGAACGGGATGGGTTATTGTATTCATGGCACAATCGAATGGTAGGCATAGACATTTGTTTTTGTACAATACGATATATAAATTCTTTCATGAACCATAATCGCGCGCAAGTGCAAGGTAAAGAGTAATAATTATAAAATATAATATTTTCAGAGCATCCTATCGACTTAATGGATAGGGATACATGGTAAGGGAGACATCAAGACTGCGAAAAGTTACATTTTTAAATATAAAATTTAGTGGCAGACACCTTAAAATTTATGTATAATTTACTATAGAACAGATAAAATAAATAAATTTCCTTAATATATCTTCGTCCAAAATTTTTGCAATTATGAATTAACGTAAATATATCTCTACTCGCTGTTAATTATTTTATCATTCATATATTGAAATGTTATTATTCCGATGCCACACATTCTTCATCATTTATTTGAGCTGAGCATTCTTCTTCAGATTCGATCTCTGCATTGATTTCCGCGTCTTCTTCCTCGTCCATAGAATTTATTTTTGATTGCTCTTCCTCTTCTTCTTGCACTACTTCACGCTTCTTTTTCTCTTTCTTGTTTTTCTTTGAAGCTTTCTGAGGTTTATCGTTTTCGGTCTTGTCTTGTATAGTTTCTTCTTGCTCGGAATCTGATGTATCACTTTCAATTACTTCTTCCTCTAATTCTTCGGCCTCTGTGTTCTTAGATACCTCTTCCTTCTTCTTTTTTTTATCGTATTTAGTTTTCTTTTCGTTTTTATTGACAGCGACCTTAACGTTTTCAGAACTTTCTGATTTGGAGCGTTTCGTCTTCTTTTTATTTTGAACATCGGCATTTGCATCGTTCTCTACATTCTCTACTTCCTCAATATTTTTCGATTTCTTCTTATTTTTTTCTTCTTTCAAGCTTTTTTTCGACTTTTGACGATTTTCAGAATTTTGAGAAGTTTCAAGAGGTTTCTCAGATTTTTTCGAGAATTTTTTAGCATTTTTATCTTTCTTATTTTGTATTTTTGGCTTTATCTCATCCGTTTTATCTTTCGAATATTTCGATTCTTTTTCGGTATTTGTATTCGCCTCTTCATTTATCACTTCAACAGTTTCACGTTTGTTCCGTTTATTTTTCGATTTCTGTTCCGACTTGTAAGAATTTTTCACTTCTGAATTTTCGGGAGAGTTTTCAATGTTTTCTTCTGATGAGCTAACTTTTCTCTTTTTTTGCTCTTTTACATATTTGTCTTTTTTCTTTGACTGTTTATCCCTAAAACGTGTTTAAATAATTAATTAGTATAGAAATCAATATTTTAAAGTAAAAAATAAAAAGATCAATATATTAAAATTACAAGCTCAGATAAATAATATCCATTGATCAATAAAATACATACAACAAAATACAATTATTTCAAATTCTTCCTTTATTTATTTAAACCCGTGTACTTGTAAATTTTATATATGAATGATAATAAAATTTGCTACACAGATTAAATAAAAACATACATCATACATTTCATATTTTTTGGCGAAAATTTAAATAAATATTTTTTATAGCAAATTATTTTGTTCATTATTACTTACTTTGTACGATATTCTACATCGATCTTCTTTTCTTCCTTATTACTATCTTTTGATTCCACATCTTTATTCGATTTTTTTGCAGAAGTTTTCGCCACAAGTATTGCAACTAGTAAGAGTGTAGTGCACAATATCCACAATCTAAACAGATCGAATTTAGTCTTTTAGTTTAAATTTTTAGCAGAAATTTCGAGACATATGAGATTATAAAACGTTATTCTTATTATTCCAAATTGTTGCTCATAAACGAGCGAAATTAAATATTTCGTCCTATTTAGGTCTATAACTCTTAAAGACAGTTTGTTATCGTTATAATGTTGCGCAGCTTTTTCACATAGTAAAAATACTGCGCACTGATATTATAATGATAACGAACTGTCGTTATGAGTTACAGAATTGGCCTACTGAACTTAATTTATTGAATGAATCTAGTACATAACGAGAGAGAAAATATAATGTTAGTTCAACTTCGACATTAAAACACGAATAATTAATATCAATAAAATATAGATTGCTAACGTTGCGATAAAATAAATTTCTTAGATCAATACAAGCGATAAGTTGTTGTTTATATAAGTATTACAAAAACATGTAATCAAATATATATCTTTTGAAAAATTTATTTTATTAGAACTTTCAAACGAAAAAATCAATCTTAAATTACTTCTCAAGTTAAATTTCTCTGTCTCATTTTCAAATGCTCTAATAAATATTATTCTTACCTCATTGTGATAATTATTTCAATTTAATCGCACTTCGAATTTCTTTACGCACGTATCACGAGTCTGTCTGGTACAACACTATCTCTGCTCAGGTATTTCTTGCCTCTTATATCTCATACGTTGTCAGCGAAGATCTTGATAAATATAGCGAATCCGGTACGTTCACGTCAGTTTTACGGATTCGATATCGCAAATGCTATCTGGGCCAAATCTTCCGAGAAGGATGGCAAATTAAACACGCATTAAACACACAACAGTGCGCAAAGTACGAGGTTCAAGTGTCAATATAACGCTCTGGTTGAATTCGCACATAATCGCGGGCATGACCCGGGGTGCTTTAAAATGTGATAGTGAGACGATAAACTCTACTACTTCGTACGTTTCCATTAGATATATTTCTTGTTACACACATCGGCCAATTTTCACAGCTAAAGTTATAATTCATATGTGTGTGAATCACACAGTAGGTATCTGATTCTACAGATATCTAATCTAATATCAACAGCAAAATCGACTGAGAGCACGTACCTTCTGACGTTAATAAGCACTCAACACAATACGTATATGTGCAATAAACAACCGTTATGTATTTATCCTCGAGAAGCCTTGATTAAATTGCAATTGAAAAAAAGTACCTTATGACGTCTGTGATCGGATTAATACCGATAAATTTGAATGACAATTATAACTCTCTTAAGAAAAGCTACGTTGATATGCTCTTTATTTTTTACAGTGTTAAATTTATTACAAATTTAATAATAATACTCTTAACCTCTTTCTTTCCTTCCTATTTTCCTATCGAAAATTATATTTCGTTTTCTTTTTAAAGATTTAATTTAAAATTACGTCGTAAAATATTGCCTCATTTTATCGGTATTAATATTTTAAATAAATTTGAGCAATAATTCTGTAATTAATTCTGCGAGTGCAATTGTGCGTAAGTTAATCACCTGAATGCGATGATGGAGCGAATTAAGCTTACTATCAATATCAAATATGACCAGATGGTTCTGATTCAATTTTTGAGCGTTAATCGTAAAAATCAAATTAATTTTTAAATCTTGAAGAAAATATCCCCAGTGTGAGAAACGGTTAGGTTAAATTATATATAGTTATATATATTTTATTATAGTTAAATCGATATCGAGTCGATACCGCGTCGATGTCTTTCGAGTCGAAAAGGCGTCGAGATCGATTCGATGTTTTCTCGACCGTCATTTCTCACTGGGTCTTCTTGAAATATATCTGCATATCTTATTTCGCGAATTTACGCGAAATTTGCGACGCGAGATTATGCGCCTGTTCATCGAAATTAGATAGGGTGGGAAAAATTATACGAAAGAAATATAATATTCGGCGTGAGTTAGTTTCATGTGGAATAAAAATCGGCTGACGCGCGGCCTCGGCAGGCGAGACTCCCCGCCGCTCGCCGCGGCCCGCGGAGTTGCCATTCGCACGGCGAGGCTCGAGCGGGCGGGTAGCGGCGCGTGGCGCGTCGCGCGACGCTATTATTCCTCGAAACATTGTCCGCGATATCGTTCGCTACGAACATGCGGGACGAACCGAGATCTGCGGCGCGAATGACGAGCACGCGTATCGAGGTGAGACATTTCGCGCAAATTGTTTCCACGGTCGCAGCGTTTAAAGGGTTAGATCATGATAATCGTCGGCGAACGCCGTTTCCGCGACGCGCCAACATTTCCGTGGGCAATAAATCATCTCCTCGCGACACGCAGATCACGCAGATTCGGGTATATCTCGCGTCACGCGTGTAAAATTGCGCGAATTCCGACTATTTTCTCGCGATCGTGCCGTCGCGCCCGTTGAATTGACTCGCGTAGTATCGCGCTACGCTCAGGCGGGTGCCGTCCCGTTCGAATTTGTCGGCCATTCGCCAAGTGTCGCGAGTGCGGGATAGATCAGTGTCGAAACGGGCGACGTGACGGTAGACGCAGTCTTGATTTGATAACTTCCCCTTTACGACAGCATGAATTTCGACATTCGCGCCGCCGATTCGTAACTCGGAGGCTGGAATTCGGTCCCGCGCGATACTTCACTGTTAAATATACTACCGTCGCGCGACGGTGATAGTTTCATACGCGCCTATATACATTTTTCGTGTCACTTTCCCACCGTAACGCAGTGAAGTGGAAAAATGACACGCGTAATCGCCAATTTGGAGGTAATCGTCCCGCGCGATTATCGTATTCCGCTAATTAGTGCTTGTGATAGTATGAATTATTGAATTCGACGTTCGCGCCGCGATACGCCGGAGGCAGGAATTCTGCTCCGCTCGATATCCTTCCGTCAACTGCGCTATTTGCGAGGTGTCGCGAGCTTGCGACGAGTCCTACCGTTTTGGCGTCTTTTTCCATCGTGACGCAGCAAAGTGCGCGATCGCCAGTTTAAAAGTAACCGTGCCGCGCGATTGTTGTATTTCCGCTAATTAGTCCTCGCGGTTGTAAGTATAATTTTCATCGGTGCGTGTTGTGAGTGAATGTCATGGACAAAACGACGGGATCTGAGAGGAGGAGGAGAGCCGGGGAGACCGCGGGCGACAGCGGAGTAACGATGAGGTAATTTATAATTTATAACTCATTATTTTATTTTTGCATTTTAGTCTATAATTATTTCGTTATTATTATTCGCGTAACAGTTATTTTTGTAAAATATCAATAGCCTCGAGCGTTGCAATATTTTGGATAAATTTATATTTTACAGATCGACGTGATGTTACAACGCAGTCACATCTCCGCCGCTGCGCATCGTATCGGTGAGTCAAATTTTGGTTTTATTTCGATATGTAGCGACGGGTAGGTATATCAGAAGAAATGGGATATTATAAATAAATATAGTTTTATCCATTGCTTCAAAATGGATATGCTAAAACAGATTTGGATTGACAGGTATTTAGCTGTGAGGAATATGTGCTGGAGGAATATGAGCTGTGTGGAATATGTGAGGTTATTTGTTAATTTGTGCATACGAGAACGCACAATAATGAGATTTTAAATAGAGCTCGCGATATCATTTATTCGCATAAATATTTATTTTCTATGACAGAATAATTACAAGATATATTAATAGCTAGAAACTTATACAAAATAAAATAAAAAAGATTACTCGGAA
>VBVQ01002307.1:0-25944 GCA_011636635.1 Tetramorium simillimum | reverse complement strand
ACACAATATTTTTATAATATTCATATTTTATAACCATTTACCTCATAAAATGTATAGAATATAAAGTTTATTCAAAATTACAAAAATGTTAATTAAATGTAATTATAAAGTGTGTTGAAAAGAAAATATGTATAAACAAGATTTGTATTTCTATTTTTTAGTACATAGACGATTCGAAAAAATCGAAATCAACTTCAAAGATTCGAATTTTCAAAGCTTCGAATCTTCGAAGTTGTAAAAAGTACCAGCTTTAGACGATATCACTTCGAACTTAATATTATGTTTATTCAATTGTTCGATCAGAGATGTTTTACCAAATGCAGCACCAGGTGTGAGAACACCTCCGCTATAAAAATACAATAACAAAAATAAAGCCGAAATTTAACATGTAATTATAACTATTATTGTGTTTTAATTGCTCATAAACTAAAATTTTCTTTAATCTTCAAAAAATGATTTTGATAAACACAAAAGTTACATTAAGTAATTAATATTCACTCACTTGTCAGGCATTTTGTTAATCTCGTTAAGGATTGTTAAAGCCGATAAGATCACCATAATACTGGTCCCTTCATATGCAAAAGAATCACCAGAGATTTTCGTGACTACTTCCTTATTAGGTGGATTTGTATGTTTGCCGGTAGGTTCAGTCAACTTTTCAGTCCATCCATGAGCTTTGAATGTCATAGAAAACTTTGTCGATTTCAATGTTTCCGGATTTGGATTCTCGCGAGTGATAACACCGTTCGTAAATAGAGAAGGATACTGCAAATATCGTGTTTAATTATCTTGTATTACCTAAATAATTTTGACAATCATAAATGTTTTGACACGTACTTTTAGAAGTAAATTACGACCGCACGCTGTACGAGTCATAAGTAACATAATTGCTCCAAAAAAGGCCAGTATCATCAATTGAATGAAAGACCTAATAATAAGCACACGTTAATAAAAATTATTTTTCAACATTTATCTTTTATCGTTATTGTACTGACTGAAGTGTGATAAAAAATTTTATTTGCGCAGGCCTCTCCTTGTATTTATCATACAAAAATCGCTGTGTACGAAGAGCTAGTGCGCGATCAGCACTCAGAAATGGTACAGACCATCCTTTAGAAACATCACTTTGATGCACTATACTGCAATGATCCGTATTATTAATTTGCTTATCATCAATATAATCACTATTTCTTTTTTTCTATCAACATATAAGCTTTTGCATGATATTTAAATATTTAACACGCATACAAATCTGATTTATAATAAATTTGACAATATATAATTGTCAAATATATAATATATAATTGTCAAATTTATTATAAATCAGATTTGTATGCGTGTTAAATGTTTAAATATTATGCCAAGGCTTATATGTTGATAGAAAAAAGAAATATATTGTGATTATATTGATGAACACGTAACATTAAGAAAGATCATACCTTGACTTTAATTTCGGCGTAAAATTGGGCAATTTGGTAGGATACAATTTTTCACGTAATTCCCGTAATTCGTTTTGATGTGCCAGACTGTATATGGCAGACTCCCAAGTTGCATAATTTAGAAATGGACCTTTATTGTCAGTCGCAGTTGACCATAATTTCAGGTATATTTTAATAGCATTGACTTCTCCTCCAAATTTCTGTTGTGTGAAAATAATTCCTAAATCGCTAGGAATACAATCAAAGCCACAAGCGCTCACTACATAAATTCCAGCTTCTTTAGCTGCCTCGTTATATTCCAATTGCATTTCTTCCATAAACTATAAAATATTGAAAATATCAGAAATTAATTATCAATCAATGGTTATTGCAAATGTATATTGAACTACCTGTTCTTCACCAGTGACATCAACGTAATGAGTGCGAGTAGCAATGCATGCTTTAACAACTGGTTCTCCATAAAGTCTGAATGGACCGCAACAATTGATAAGTACCCTTGCTCGCTCTGTCATTTTATTGAGGGATGCCTCGTCTTTTATATCAGCCAGAATAACAGGCACGTCCTCTGATAAGATATATGTAACATAAAAGTATTCACTAATATAAACGAAGGGAGTCACTGTCTCTTGGAATAATTAATTCTAACAAGTCATACATTAGGGTTATATAAATTAACAAATATAGGTTTATAATTTAAATGTACCAATATCTGTGGCAAATTCCTTAACAACTGCATCTAAAGCTTCCTTCCTACGACCAGCAATACCAAATTTTATTTTCTGCTCTTTGCAGATATGAGTTATATTTTTCACTACATGTTTTCCAGTAAATCCAGTGGCACCAAATATTATTATATCTAAACGATTATTCGCCATTTTTCTGTAATCTATAACAAAATAATGATTAATCTCTTTTATGATTTACAGTTAACTTATGCTGCAATTTTAAACAAAATTGTAAAACACGTAACCTGTTTTCATACGATTCATAAGAACTTATGAGTAGATCTTCAATTCTATGCGTACTGTATGTATGTCATACTTTATGCTCAGCTTTTTATGATAGCTTCGTAAGCTACGACTTTACAATTTTACGATTGATTCATAGATTTGCTTAGAATTGCAGCATAAATGTCTTCTGTAAATCTTATAGAAAAATTAACAAGTGCTTGTTAATATTTATAGATTTATTCCAAATTCATCCAGCAAACATGGATGTAGCAGTTACATAACATAGCTGTAATAGTTATATTACATATAACATTTACATCTATGTTATGTAACTGTTATTCATCAACGTCTATATTATAAAATTAAATAAATACAAAATAATAATATGCTGAAAATAAAGCAATAGAAATCAGTTTTAAAAATTAAATAATATTTATTCTATCTATTCAATTTATTTATTTTACATGTATATATTATAAACTTTATCCACAATCTATATCTGCTATATAACGATTAATAATTGATGTTTATAATATATATATCTAAATTATAATTAATTAAATATTTATTTTTATTGCAATTTGTATCTCAATGATGTATTTTTCATTAATCTCAACTGCCTGTAGTATCGACCTTTAGTAATTACGTCATATCTCATAATACCAGCATGGATGCTTATGGTGCGTTCCGTTTCATACATGATGCGCACAACGCATCATTTATCCTTGTTTATTTTTCGTGAACAAGAAGGATAAAAGATGTATCATGCGAATCACATGCAATGAAACCGAACGCATCTTTAGTAACACGATCTGTACCAATCTATACTATATATGATAATAAGGCTCAACTGCTAAACTGAAAAAATTTTTGGTTAAAAACAGACGAATCAGAAAATCTTGTAGAATTGATCAAATATTCTGGTTATTATAATACTTCTAATAAAACTCAATATTTTATAAATTTTAATAACCAGAATATTAGATTAATCCTACAAGATTTTTCTGATTCGTCCGTTTTAAACCAGAATGTTTTTTCATGTTTTTTCATGAATAATCATGCAAGATATAAAACAATGTACAATATGCAAAATATAAATATACATACGTATGAAAGTATCACGATCGTAAAACGGTCGTGTCGCCGAATAGAGCCTTCTTGAAAAATTGATATCCAATCGAACGAAGTGACTTGCACGGGTACGTCTACAGATGCCTGTGGTATTGACACGTATATCGACTGTCGACACTAATGGCATACTCAAGCAACAAGATATGTTAGAGAGAAGGGGTATTATAAGTATATATATTCGATTAGATATCTTTAATTGCTTTCGTTCTCGTTACGTCTATACGAAAATACAATGAAAATTGCAAATTCGGCTTCATGCAGATGTGTAATCTAATGTAAAGTAATCTACAAAATAATTTATTATTTTATAATTAACTACCCAGCAAACACAATGTTACATGTAACGTACATGTTAGTTGTAATTTCCTACTCAACAATATAATTGTTATATTACACGCGTGTAGGAAATTACAACTAACATGTACGTTACATGTAACATTGTGTTTGCTGGGTAGTTAATTATAAAATAATAAATTATTTTGTAGATTACTTTACACATCTGCATGAAGCCGAATAGCGCTGTGATATAAGAAATATTAAAGAAAACTCTGTCAATGAGTAAAGAATTTTCGTACTTACACCTCTATATCGCAATAGATAATATCATCTTGGATTTAATATTTTTTAAAATGTTTTTTCAATTGCTCCATCAGAGATATTTCAAATATAACACCAGGAATGAATGCTTCACCTATAAAATAATGATATAAATATATAAAAATTAAGTAAAAAAATTAACTTTAAATATATAATTATTACGTTTCAATTATTTATATATTTTAAACTGAGTTTTTAAACCTTCAAGAAAGAATAATAGATTTGAAAGTTAATCAGGCACAATACGTCTGACAAGTGATTTATTATCACTTTGTCAAGTATGTTGTCAATTTTTTTTATCAGTCATGTATGTACACTTCAACAGAATTGATTTTTCCTTGAAATTTCTGTTGTATAAACAGGATTCCCAAGTTGCTAAGAACACAGACAAATCTGCAACCGCTCACTATATAAATACCAGCTTTTGTGCCGCATGATTATATCCTAAGTGTCGTATCTCCATAAACTATTAAAAGTATATATCAAAAATCATCAATCAGGTTGTCATTTTTTATTTTTTAAAACCTACCTTTTTCTTAGCAGTAACTTCAACATAATAAGAATAAAGAGCAGTGCACGTTTTAATAACTGGTTCTTCATAACATCTATATGAATTGCAACAGTTGATAAATATCTGACAATGAATGGGGCACATCCATAATATTTTGATGAAGCTGCTAAATTCGCAATTACTGTATTTATGAACGAAATAAATATCTCTTTATTACTTTCACTTCTCACATTTGTATCAAATATTTTCTAATGTTACACGAAATTGTAAAATTAATAAAAATTTGTTGTACTTTAATAATCCCACTCCCTCAATAGTATTGATCAAAGTGAGATGCAAACAAGAATAATAGCAACAATAATGATCATGATATTTTGCAAATAATGACATAAATGACAAAAAATTATATATATACATACATGTATTTAGTTTGTTGTGTATATCTTCAAGAATTCTTAATAGAAAGATACGGTCGAAAATATTACACATTATAATCGCACTCGCAATCAAATTAAAAATGTTAGATATTTAAATGTGAGATCGAAAGATTTTCATTAAAAAAATATTTTTTGCTATTATACTTTAGACACAAATAACGCTCATCACTACCATGAAAAACTTTTCTGCAGATATATTTTCAGAAACGCAGAGCAATCTACAATAAAGATAGATAAAATACGTTGTTATGATCGCTTTACATATCTAATATATATGCACGATGTTAAACTCTATTCCACTATACCATTGTATTTCATTCTCCGAATCGGTATTTACAACTCACATCCTTCTTACTCTCTTACTCCGTGCATTGTTGTACACTCCGCATTGCTGTTTCTTGCAATCTCGTAATAAATTATAAATAGCTCTCACTGCGCCTGAAATGTTACTTCACAAAAAGTCTTTAATGAGCAGACATGTTTGTCACGCAATCAAACTCCTGCCTCCGAACGCAAGAAAATATGAACTGAACATTCGTCTTTTTCTTAGCACGGAACTGTATCGTCACAAAAATGTTATCTCATTTCCTCAATACTATTTACAGAAATGCACAGAAAAATTGCAAAATTGGCTTGACGCGGGCTGATAAAATAATCTACAAAATAATTTATTTTATACACGTTAATAAAACGTAGTGTATTCTGCATGCAATGTCTCTCGATAGTCTCGGGTTATATAGAATAACGTAAGTCCTACAAGTCGAGGAGAACTCGACCTTGTTTCTTCTTCTTCTTTTCTATGAATATAAAATTTTATGAGAAGCCTTTCCTTATGAAAAAGAAACATTATCAGCCGTTAATTATTAATTGGAGCTAACATGATTAATTATCTTTAGAGTCAATCTCTAAACTTGAAATCTTTTTAGTTGAAAAATATTAATAATTTACAAGAGATGTTCTTGATTATAGATTATAGATAATATAAAATTCTTATATCAATATTCCTTTTGCTCTTTCTTCTTTCTTTTGACTGAAACAAGATTGAGGTAGCAAATACCTCCTCCTCGTATTCCATGTTAAATAAGGAAAGCGTAATGCTGTATTAAGTGATTTAACAGTTCGATACGAACGGAGTACAACTATCAATCTTACGCTAATATTTACAAGTATGTCACATTGGTTTTGTATGCTCAGAATACAAAACTATGGTACCACAAAATAATAAACGCAAAAATAGTATTCTTACCTATTCCTATTCTTTTTAAATCACAAACGCGTCAGAAGACTATCGAAAAAAGGTGCGATTCAAACTGTGTTTCCACTATATTTTGATTTGCGTAAGATTTGGTGGTTGCTGAACTAATGCGTTAATTCTCCTTGCGACTGGTATTTCGCTAGCAAGTGCAATAGATCGACTCATCATATGATTTTAACACGCATACCGGATCGGACAATCTCGTACAATCCTATCTCTGTAAAACACGATGTTTCTTTAAAATGTTTGAATTTTTTATATATAGAAAACATACGTTGATGATTAGATTTGTACAATTTCACAGACATTATGCTACAACGCAACACTATGTCCGTTTATGTCTGTAACATTATCAGATTGGGTTGCGGATTGTGTTAGCGTAGAACTGTGTATTACATTAATCTCATATTCTCAGATTCTCAGATGAGAACGGCGAAGTCAGATATCATTATCTGAGATGATTATGTGCGTGAACTATGTCTCTAAACTAAATATGTATACATAATTAGTATCGAAAATGCAAAATATATGCGCGTAGCGCGGAAGCAGTTTACTTATTTTACATAATGAAACAATAGAAGATGCGGCACAATTGATTCTATTGATGCTTGGGAGTAATTTAAAGTGATCCATTTAGTATTACCTAGAACGCGTGATGCTTTAAAGCGTTCAAATCTTTGAAAATATCGATCAATTTCTGCTAACGCTGCAATGTCAGTAACATTAGCAGCGGAGCGGATATTATTATAAATTATCAATTGGACTGCATCTAGACTGTATAGTAGACAATATATACATTTGTGATTTCAATGGTGTTATTGTGAATTTTTCTCACAATTGCACAATGATAAAATCAAACTCGAATATGCAAAAAAGAATTCGTTTAATTTATTAATAAAAAAATTGTAAAAAGTACAATCGTACTTTAGAGTTGTACTCCAATATAATTTGAGTAATCTTCACATTTATGATCATATTGTAAATACGGAAAACTTATTTTACATAAAAAATGATTTCTCATGTGGCGATAAAAATTCAAGAAAATTATATCGGTTACAATCCCCTGTTAATACGTACTTAAAAAGAAGCGAATACACACTTTTCTCGTTCGCATCTCTCAACCTCATTCCTCGACGAATTTCAATATTTACGTTCCAATATATAAAAATTTCTCTTTTCGTTACGCACCGACGATATAATTCAATCTCCCTTGTTTTCCTTTTCTTTCCACGATCCATATATCTGTAAAAGTTTCTAATAGGGAGTATCATGCACATCCTAGACAAATCTTCGACGCCATTATTATCCGCACATATAATAAACATCGGAATAATTCTTTTATACATATAGATACAGATAAGGTGCATGTTTACAGAAACATTGTGCACCGTGCATTCAGTACTTCTCCCACGCAGAGACATGAGAGAATTAGTGTCGTCACAAACGCTCTCACTCGCAGCAAAATTATACACAAAACGGCTTCAGTACCGCGTCACAACCGAGGAAGAAAGAAGCACTAGGAGTTGGCGTTTGGTGGCGGTGGTCTTCTATCATAATCTCGCCTGTAATCTTTGTTCGGCCGCCAATCATTCGAGTAGCCATCTCCCGCATAACCACGATTTCTGAAATGACTCGAAGCAATATCCGTAGGAGGATAACCACCGCCACCACTACTACCACCATATCCACTTGGTCCATATCCATAACTCGGTGGTCCCGAGTATCGATAATAATCACTGAAAAACCATCCACATTGAAACAAAATTTACAAAATAGATTATCAGCTAGATTTGTAAATGAAATTACTCACTTTCTTTTGTCGTTCATGTGCATACCACGATCTCGATCTCTATCTCTGTCTCTGTGATAACCACTGGACATCCGACCATAAGGATCGAAGCGATCGCGTTTATGATCTCCAAATCTGTCAGAAGAAGAAATTGCAACAGGTAAAAAATAATAGACAATTATAAATAATAGATAAAGATTTCTATTCATGCTTAATGATGTAAATAATTTTATATTAGATGAGTAATATAAAATTCAAATTAAATACAATAGATATAAGATATAGTGAAAAATATTTTTAACATTAAAATATAGATGAATGTCGAAAATGAGCTTACCCGTACCTGCCGTCTCTCATATCTCTCCCGTCTCTAGATGACCAGTGATCATCTTCTCTGCTACCGCTATAATGCCCCATATTATATCCATCTCTCCTCATTCTATCGTCTTTGCTCATACTTAATCTGTCACTTCTGTCGTGCCCTCTGTCTCTATCTCTATCACGATCTCTATCCCTCTTTATGTCTTTATGCTTCGACTCTTTTTGTTCTTTGTGTCGCGATATGTCTGCACTGTTAGTAGTACTCGATGTGGAATTTGGCGTTGACGTTATAGGTGTAATTGTAATAGCACCGATAGTAACTGTGGACGTGCTGCTGATATTGCTGCCGACAGCAGAAATAGACGAAAGATGTTTCTTACTTTGCGTACTGCTATTCGAGTTCTCCTCGATATCGTCAATTTTACGTTTCGTTATTCTGCTGTCTTTATTACCGCTGTCTACCTGTTGTTGCTTGTCGAAATGTTTCTCGTGAGATGTTTTTTCATTGTGTCTCAGCTAAATAAAACAGGAAATTAATACAATCTCTCATTTATTTCTATATTAAAAAAAAAAATAAAGAATTCAATCCATGCAATACCTTTGTAGTACTAGAAGTATCCTCTTTTTTATCAGGACTCGATGTGGCACCGCCATTGTTGTCGCCATCCTGTTTCACCACGTTTTTGTACATCCTGTAAAGCTTTTTCGCTTTGAAATTTGTAAACTTGGAAGCAAAGTACCAGAGATTGCTTTTCCATTCGCTGACTTGTTCGGGAGTTTTATATTCCGCCAGACATACGTTGATATGATTCCCGATTTGGAAAAGATATCGACGCGCGCGAGCGACTCGCTCTTCCTGGCTCAGAGACATATCTGGTGTGTCCAAGGCCTTTAATGCCTTCTTTACTGGCCTCATCTTTTCTTTGCACTGCATGATAAAGTGTAATAGTATATTAACAGTCTTTTAATTTTTACTTGTGCACATTTTATGTATGTTTTTAAAATAATCGTTATAAGAAAAATATACGTTAAAAATCCGTTAAAAGAATGATATTGACCTCATCGAATATTGGTGGGTCTAATTCGCCAATTACATCGACAGCTCTCGGTTCGTTATTCGCAGTAAAATGCATGGGACCTGCCGTTTGCTTATTCTTCTTCGCCTTCTTATTATCCTTCTTCTCTTTTTTCGCCTTTTTATCTTTTTTCTTTTCATCAGATACATCAATTTCTTCCTTGATCTCCTTCCTTGCGACGTTTTCCTCTTCTTTTTTAACCGCAGACTAAAATATACATATAGACATATAATTCATATAAATTTACGAAATATAAAAGGCTAGTTTTTTTTAACTTACTTTATCAATTCTGGATTTTGATTTCTTGTTTTCGTCACCGGAGCTATCATTATCTTCTACAATTTCTTTGGTAATTGCCGTTTTCATTTCCTTGGTCTTCCTTGGCTTTCTCATTCGCGTCTGAAATAATAAGGTAACTTACAAATGTAAATCTTAAAAAGAAAATATAATTTATACATTACACATATTAATATCACAATTCATATTTCACAACTTTCTCGTACATTACGTTTTGCTTGCCAAAGTATAAGGAAGGAAGGATGGGAAGGGATATTACCTTGTACTCGGTTTCTAATTGAAGAAGAAAGACATAATCCTGTAGAAGCAAACGAAATCAATAAAGACATGCCCATTGACATGTCATATGTTAAATGAACTTACCACTCCTAACTTAAGATCCATTTGTTTCTTCAAACTCTTCAAGAGATATTCCGCACGTGCGTGCACGCGTTTGAGTAGTACTTTATTGCCATTAGGAATGATCTTATCTCCCAATTCCAAACTAGCATCTGTTTTTATTGCCTCCCATGAACCCATGCCGTGCTGATATATACCCTTTAATAATCTACTATCGTCCTCGATAGTCCATTCGCATTCGAAATTTGCCGGTTTCAATCTGTAATAGAAATATTAAAAATTTTTTCATATTTAATTTTAAATTTAATTTTAATCAGCCATTCTTTTTTCGCATTTTGATTTTTAATAAATTATAAATTTTTTTAGCAATTAAACTCACTTAATGTCGAGATGCCAATTAGCACGTTGTTCAGGATCGGACGGTAGAGCTTGATCCAGAGGCTCGAGTTCTTTAACCGCGGCCGAGAAAGACTTTGCGTTCACCGTTACACCGGCCATCTTAAAAGTGGGCCCCCGTCCTCTCTTACGACCAGGTACTTTGCTATCCTCTTCACCACCCTTATTCTCTTTCGCAGTGTTTTCGAATTCTATTAAACACACGTCGCATCTAGACATCAATTGCTCGCCCAAGTAACGCAATTCCGATATCGGTTTCTCTTGTAAGTCAGCATCAGCTGCGATATCATCTAATCGTTTCAAAGGCGCCGGGAACTTTTTATAACTCTTGACAAATCGTCGTATCTGTAAAAAAAAGAACATTATTTTATTAAAGATGTGCACAAGATCAAATCATTTTTCTCATAAAATGAGATTCATTATATACCTCAACGTCAGTAAAGCTCTTGATATTTTCGCGTGGCAAAACTCTCGGTCTACCTCTCTTCTTGGGTCTGTCATCGTCACTTCCTTCATCCTCGCTTCCCGATTCCTCGCCATCCTCGCTATCATCTTGTATTTTTTTCCGCTTTCTACCTCTCCCTACAAAATATAAAATAATATTAATGTGTCCACTTACATTTTTACATTGCAAATATTTCTAAAAATACCTTCACTCTGATTGAGTTGCTGAAGAGTTTTTCGACTTCTCGGTGGTAGGTAAAGATCCTCCATTTCCTTTGATTTTTCTTCTTCTTCCACCTTTCTTCGGAAATTCTCCGGAATTATTTCCGCCTAAAATATATAAAAGAACGTTAAATAAATGATTTTATATACAGAAATAGAATAAAATCTTATATATATATATATATATATAATGTTTTGCAAATACTAATAAGAATAATATGCTTATTCAGATATATAAGATTCATTCAGAATTCATTCAGAAATAAATTAAGAAAAAAAAATATTTACCCAATCTTTACTTTCATCATCGTTATCATTTGGTTGATTAATAGGCTCCAAATCCTCTTCAAATGCTGTTTTAAAACTGGCGACTTTAAAGGCGGACAACAATTCATCGCCAACCGTTGTCGGTCCTTCGTCTCTCGTTTCAGCTCTTCTTAATATCTCGTCGACATCACACTGTTATAGAAATTAATATAATTAAATTCATAACATTTATTTCACAAAGGAATATTAATTATTAAAATAAAGCTATCGTATAAGCACTCCAAATATACCAAATTGATGTTACATTCGAATAAATGTGTTTAAAGTTAATAGCACAAAATTATTAATATTAATAGGATCTCATATTTCTAATTAAAATATTTATATTAAAATATTTATATTAACTAAAATATGCGCTAAACCATTCTAACAAAAGTATGACAGAGATGTCAATAACCTTATAATTTCTATGTATAACAAAATATATGCTAATAAACTCACAGGTGGTTCCTCATCTCCATCTTCCTCGTCCTTAAACAGATCCTCGGCACCAAACTTTAAAATAGCAGTCAAATCTTCTTTGTTAAACGGATTACTATTGGTCCCTGCGTTCTTTTTATCTAATACTGTCCTTCCGGTTGTATCCATTCGCTGTATTACTAAATGGTCCAAGACCATTTTCTGCTTCGCACGCTCAACGATTTCTTCCTCGACCGACTTTTTGGTAACCAATCGATAGATATTTACCTACACAAACACAAGTTAAATTTGATTACAAGATTGAAGTTGTTTAAAAATTTATACAAGCGAGCATCGACCCGAAACAATCGCTGGCGCACCTTATTCTTTTGTCCTATTCGATGCGCTCTAGCCTGGGCTTGTAAATCATTTTGCGGATTCCAGTCAGAATCGAAAATTATCACAGTGTCTGCGGTGGCAAGATTAATGCCGAGACCACCGGCTCGTGTCGATAATAGAAAACAAAAATCCTGCGATCCCTCGGCATTGAAATGGTCTAACGCCTGTTTCCGTAGTTCCCCCTTGATACTTCCATCTAATCTTTGGAATGGAAAATGCCTCTTTTGCAGATATTCACCGAGAATATCTAACATCTTGACCATTTGACTGAATATTAGTACTCTGTGTCCCGTGTCGCGTAATCTCACTAGTAATTTATCCAAGAGCACTAATTTGCCAGAACCACGAATTAATTGCTGCAAGTAATCTTCGTTAGTCTTTTCCCGTTCGCCCTCGATCGGTTTCGTGAGATTGGCGTGATTGCAGCATTTTTTCAATTCGATAACAATGTTCAAGAATGTCGTGGTAGAACCTTTCACGCCTTTTCGCAACGCTTCATAATTTTTGGTTAATATCCATTTGTAATATTGTTTTTGCACGGACGTCATTTCTACTCGTAAGATCTGCTCGACTTTAGCAGGTAAAGATTTTTCGACATCTTTCTTAACCCGACGTAGAATAAATGGTTCCAATTGCTTGTGCAGCTTGGAGTATCCCTTCTGTGCAGCATTGTCGTGTTGCTTCTCGAATTCTTCCCAAGAGGTAAACCTATATTTGAACAATATAACAAATGTAAAAACAAAAAATAGAATAAATTTATACTTTCATAAATGTGTGCTATATATATTTAGAGAAATTTAAACAGATAAGAACTAACTTTGTAGGCATAATGAAATGTAATAAGGCCCACAGCTCCTTCAAGCTGTTCTGTAACGGAGTACCAGTAATTAATAAACGATGATTGGTGTGAAATTCGGTAAGTGCTTTGTATAATAGGGAATCATCATTCTTCAATCGATGAGCTTCGTCCACTAGCAATACCGCCCAATTTAAGGCACCCAAAAATGTTTTATCCTTAAGTACTATCTCATACGTCGTAAGTATGACGTTGAATTTTAGTCTCTTCGAACCTCGGTAGCACCATTCATAATCCCTGATCTGAAAAGGATTTATATGATTATTTAGAGACAATCTCTGACTGTCAAATAATACGAAACAATAAAAAATTATACTTACGATATTACGCGAATTGACGTCACCCAAGTAAGTGACGAAATTCATGTCAGGTGCCCACTGTGACATCTCTCTTTGCCAGGAAGTCATTGTTGACAAGGGAACTACTAGTAAAAATGGCCCGTGAAGTTGTTGCGTGTGAAATAAATAATAAAGGAAGCATATCGTTTGGATTGTTTTGCCGAGACCCATTTCATCGGCTAATATAACACTGTAGAAAAAAGAAGATAAAAGATTAAATAAATAAAATAACTTCAAACGTTATTTATTTAAAAAATCTGCGTATATACCTATTTTCCTTGCACCAAGAATGTATCATCCAATTAAGCCCATCCATTTGATAATCTCTCAATATTAAATCTTTTTCTTTGCCCATGTAAGTGGGTTGTTCGTTCAATTGATAAAACTTGGGTCTAGATTTGAGGACTTTGCAATGTTTGCTCGGTGTTCTTTTGGAATCTTCTCTGTCGCGAAATTCCTTTATCTCTTCTGGCCATTTTTTCACTATTAAAGTTCCATCTTCCCATGTGGCTTCGGCATACGACAAATTCTCCCATTTACAAAAATAATCGGGATGTTCAGAATCTGGTTTTTTGAAGTCGGCTAACAAAAAATTTTACGAGTTTATCATCATAATAATCGATATTTACAATACAAAAAAAGAGAAGAGCGTTATTCAAAATATTATTTCAGAAATATTTATTCAAAATAAAAATTTTCTTACCAATAATCCTCTCGACATTGTTGTAACTTTTCAAAAGATCTTGTTTAAGTTCCAATTGACATTCTAAATAATCCAACTCTTCTGGCTCAGCATATTCTCTCATCTGTGCGATTCTGCGTTCACGTTTGATAAAATTGTCTAACTTCTTCAACCCTTTTACCTAATAAACATAAGATTATGAGTATTTCCTAACGTCACAGAATTAATAAATGCTAGAAAATATATTAATAATGCTATACTTTTTGTGCTTTTAAAGATTCCTCCGATTCCCATGTATTATGTATGTGAGACCAGCCTTTCCATTTGATCAAGTATTGTACTTCGGTTTCTACGTTACTTAGATCCTCTGGATTGGGATCACCGTTTTCTTCGACAGCGTATATCGTCGTCACGTTACCGGTAACTATACGTAATTACATAAAAATATTTTCTAATTAATATCTCGATTAACAGCATCACAATGCCAAGCGTATAAAACAAACTAACCTCCTTTCTTGCCCATCCTCTGTCCCAAAATTTGTTCAATAGTTTCCGCATTGTCAGGCTCTGTTGACGCAGCGTTCGATTCATCAACTTCAACCAAATCCTCACTATCGGTACCCTCTTCACTTTCCTCTTTATAACTAACTGCCGTGCCTGTCCGTCTACTAACTTGCCTGATGATCAAGTTTAATATGTAATTATTGGAATTTGCTTCTTACATTTTTCTCTCTTTTTTTTGGTCAAATTTTAACGACACGTACCTTCTATTATCATCACTGTCAAAGGAAGAATTATCAGAAGATTCAGAGATATGCTTTTTTCGTACTCTAGCTTTCTCTTTCGCTTTTTGTGCAGCGCGCCTATTCAAGGATTTGCTAGGTGGAGGAGGCCTACGATTTTCAGTTTCATCAGATTCTGAATCCGAACTCTCTGAATTCCACGAATTGTGTGAACTAAAACAATAAATTATATGTATAGGACACTGCGTGTATCGTACCTAACAGATTCACGTTTATAATCTGTCTATTGAATTTAATTTAACTCAATGAAATATGTTGCCAATTAATATTTCAATCTTTTACCGTTTTTCTATAATCTTCTGTTAATATTGATTAATTAAAATGAGAGATAAATAGAGAAAATAACAGAAACCAATTTATAAAAATATGATAATCATAAAAAGATTTAACAAAAAATAAAATCAAATTTTAACTTTTGTATATATGTAACTGTTATTTTATATGATCTATAAAGATTACAATTTTTAAGTGAAGCTACATAACAGTTTAGGGAAATATCGCATAAATATCGATTTATATGCTGCACAACACATATAAAACTCGTCTGTTAAGTTTTTAATAAATTCAAAGTATGTAACATGGAACGTAAAAACACATTGCAATGTAAATTGGAAAATATAAGCAGTTATGTGGAAAATTAAAGTAAAATTCGATTAGTGCAAACAGATAAAAACGTATAAACACTTATGAATATCTATGCAGCAAAAGTACATGTATGCACAAGTGTAGCATACCTTACATATGGATGACGCGCGGCACATATTCATTAAATGTGGAAACAAGTCATTTTTGCTGAGATTAATGTTTAAAAAAAGGCGTCGTGAACGTCGCATTAAATTCAGTGACTCATTCGATACATCATCAGATAACTTGTATTAAAATTACGCGACGTTACGTAACGACCAACATTGATAAGAGACCATTGTATTATTTCACGTGCAAATATACTGGCAAGTGAAATACACGACGAGTGAAAATTAGGAGAACGTAAAGCCGATTTGTGCTCTGTGGAATATACATAAACGCGGTACTTGTCGAAAGGCTAACGCAGCGACTAATACTGTTGCCACATAGAAGTGCATTGTTACAAGATATCTCTCAGTAATACAAATGATAAGACCAAAGTTCATGGTATACGAGCTAACTATATACGAACTACATTTACATCGGCTAGCAGCACGTTTCCTCTCTGAATTATTGTGACGTATTGTAATTTATGTATCGTACAAATGTGCAATCTTGCGGTAGTCCGCTCAGCTGACAATGAGTTACACCGATCGTTACGTCGCCGAGTCGACATCATATCCTCCTCTCCCCCGGGGACAACTTGTCGCACTTACCCTTTCTTCTTAAATTTTTTGCGACCGTCACTGTCGCTCTCGCGATTCGTCGCGAGCCTGTCGGGTTCCTTCCTGGAACGCCCGGATCTCCTGATGCCATATATATCAGGATTCTCGTCCCACTCGCGACTAGACTCATGTTTAACTCTAAGTTTTGCTTCGGTGCTATGATTCGAGCCTTTGCTCTGGAAGCTATCGCTTTGTGCAGCAGGTGCATCCGACTTCTCCGACTTTTCCGAGTCGGAGCCCGATCCGGAACCGGAACCGCTCGAGGAGCTAGAGTCGCTGCGTTAAGCAGCCAGGCAATATTTTATTTCACTAATTATACATAGGTGACAGAATATAGACACAGCATCTCGAAATACGTACTTGATCAGTTGAATAATTAACGATAATGTAGTCGTAGGAATAATTTACCAGATGTAAAATCGATTTAACAAAGATTTAAACATCAATTATATTGTAATATATACGTGCTATTCAAAATTCAATATCTTATTTGATTTATTTAATCAATATTTTAAAGCAGTTTTTAAATAAAATTTTCAAGAAATTCAAATTGTAATACAAGTCATATATAAATATAAGTTGTAATGTACTTGTAAGGCATAAAAATAAAAAATATGCACGAATCATGATATGTACTTTAAGATATTGAAACGATGTGAATGTTCCGTCATGTAATTTTATAATTCTGCATTAAGATACAGCACGTTTAATATATTGTTTGTACTCGAAAGTATATATTGACTAATACTACAGACTAATATTAACAGCTTATCTACCGCTGCATTGATATTTGAATACAAGAAAGCAAACGTTTCAACATAAACGTAATGTAAGACAAGGATTCTGTTCACAAAAACCCAAAATAGAGTATAAAAGTTAGAAAGTTGGGAAAATTGTTAAGACATTGTTAGTGCTATATGAAGCTGTAGCGATATACAAGTAGTCCATTTGTGACAAACCCTTACACACGAGAAAAGTGATATACACTTGTATTCAGTTCAATTAGTTTACACTGTGTTTGTATTAATAATATATCGCACTCTACAATTGCATTCTATATAATGTAAACGGATTAATTCTTCTCAAAAATATAATTAAAAAATCCAATCAATATCATGGAATTTGAAGGGGGAAAAAAAATTATATTCTCAAAAACAAATTAATAAAATTGAGAAAATGAATGGCAATTTTCTAAAAGTTTTTATTCCCAAAATATGAAACCTTGCTAAAAGCTAAGAGATTTTTTAATTCACGTTGAATGTTTCTTGTAAGAAAAATAAAATTTTACTGATACAAGTTTGTATACCAGATCTCATGATTTTCAGGGAGATCGGCCAGAATCTTGTCCATACCCACCTTTCAGATCCCGATCCCGAGCCACTATTACTGCCGGAAGAGGAGCTATCGCTTTTGCTCTCGTTCTCGGAATCGGACCCGGATTCCTTACCGGATTCAGATTCCAACGTTTTCTGGAAGTTAGTCATATCGGCCACATGTAATTTCAATTTCATCTTTATCTTTAAAGATATCGCTCGACTCTGGTGTTGTTTGGAATAGTTTGCTTTCGTTCCCAGTTAACGCTTATCGTAGAAACGCCCTAACATTATTACTCGCATTAAGAGATCTTTTTTTATTTTTATTCTAGGCGAACGGTTACAATTATGGTAATGAGCTTTTGTAAGGTAATTCGCAGTCGAATGTGGAAGCGGTGGAATTTTTTGCGCATCCTTTTATTTTCTTCAATCAGCCTGCATACAGAAATATCGTTACTTCATCAGCACGACGTCGTCCTCCATTTTGTGACCGTCGTCCGCCATTTTGTCCTCTTAGAAGAGAAAAGCAGTAATCTAAGAAACTGCATTAAATCACGCCATCGTCTTAAACTTATACGATTATTTTGATCTAAATAAAAAGATTTAGACAAGAATTGAAGATTAAAAAAAGAAAATAACATGCATCCATAACGTTTATTAATATATTAAATTTCGCAAGAATTCTCTGTATCTAGCAGCGAAGATCTCTCTTATTCGAATATCTGCAAGATTAAATACTGAAAGTGTAAGAATAAATACTAAATACGAAATTTCTCCTAAATCGGTACGTTTGTATCGGTCTATCGCACTACAATCGCTTACAATCATATTCGCATAAAAGGAATCTGTTTGGAAATGCTCAACAAAGGTTTGGGCACTGAATAATAGAGAATCATCAATTCAAACAGATCATATGTTTATTAAATATTTCAACAATTACATATCTCAGCCACTAGTGGTTGATTAAGATATGTAAATGCATACAGAAATATATCTAATATATATTTAATAATATGCTTCATTATATTAATTTGTAGTAAAATAGATGTACTGATTATAGTGTTAATTATGCATTAATTAATTTCCATTATATCTCATTAATCTTTAAACGAATTGTAAGTCATTTATTAGTAATGTTCTAATTATTCTTATCTCCCTTGATATTTGATCTCATACATCTGCAAATCTGTGTAAGTGAATAATGATAATATGTAATGATCAAAATTCAGATTTTCGCCACAAGTATATTGAAAGAAAAATACTGAAGTTACGAGAGCGAGGTAAAATTTTCTCTTGCAATCAGCAGATTTTTGTTTGCATACCTACATAAATCGAGTGTAGGTTCCTTGCTTTCTTTCTGTAACAAACATTAGTGAGACATGCTACAGTTTCATCCCAGGCATCAGATAGCATACCAGATTGCGATATGATTAAATATTAAATTAACCTATACTGCAAACTGTAACACTGCTGACACTATAAACCACTATTAAAAATTTATGAACATAAAATGGACCTTCCACACATTATATTTTCTACATAATGATGAAAAAATGTATGACCCGATAGAAAAATTTGATCTCAAATATTGTTAAAGAAATGAATTTGTCTTGATTTATTCATGGAGCAATATCCAGTATTATGAATTCATTATGATAATTCAAATATATACACTGATAATTAAAAGAACAAATGTATGACTAGTAAAGTAAAAGAGTGTGGAGAGACAAATTAAATTTGTTTACAATAATTTACAGGCATTTATAATAGCATTGTTATAAAATCCATGTCATCATTCAAGTATTCTATACACATATAATGAATGTGTGATGAAATCTCCATGAACTATACGTTGTTTTAAACTTTTGCACGAATTTGCCTCATGTATTTTACCTAACCCCATTACTATTTCAAAAATTACAAATATTCTCCAACAAAATTGATGATTGCCAAGTATATAATTATTTTCAATATTTGTTTGATGATGAATCAAGACAAATTTGTTGACAAATTGAATAAAATTTATCACAATGCAATGCAGTTTTACTCAAAGTATATTTTGTGGTTGATTCTCACCCCCGTGAAACTGATGCAAAAGAAATCTGTGTTCAACAGGATTTCAAATGGCATAAACGGAGTTTTACAGTATAGATAAATGTAATGAAGCTCCTTGACAGATCCACATATGTCTGTCACATGCCAAAATTGTGGATTTCTTATGAAAATTTTAGCAAAGAACTTTCAAAGGTTGAAAATGCAAAATATTTCTGACGTTATTCCGATGGAAATGCATCAATAATCACGGGTATTTGCTGTGAGACATGCGTCACACCGTCCTGATCAGTCGGCAGGACTGTGCACGACAATATTTGAGCTCAATTTGCGAAAATGGGTACATTTTCAATTTTCAAATAAGTGTGACGCCAGGCCGGAAAAAAGTGCGAGGAATCGTTTGCGATGAAAATCAGGATGGTACAGCGATGTTTTCTGTGAAAAATACCAGGTTGACGCGATGTAAACAAACTTTATAGGTTATTGAGAGGCTGGGAAAGTGTGTAAAGTTACGAAAAATTGTGGCGAGGGTGGCACGAGTTCCTGAGCCCGGACGGTCCGCGGGACCCCGCCCTACACGTAGGAGCCCTTCGCGGACGGGCATCGGGGCTTTTTTCGCCTTTTCACCAGGTTCTCGTGAAGCCGCGACACGCGAAAACGTATGTGGCTACGCGATTTTCCCCTATTCCAAACAACACCGTGGCCGCGACGAGCGACTCGCCTGCACGCATAGGATCGCGTCCGACGCCACGGCGACGGTACGCGTCGAGCAGATCCGCATCCGTAAGGACGAAATCGCGCCCGGATCCCGGGGGTGTCTGCAAACTGGCACTCACCTGCATGGCTCCGTCTACGCGTCGCACCGACGACCCACCGACGTTATCAGCGACGCGGATCGCGCGAGATCGGCCCTATCCCGCAATTGTAGCACTGTCACGGGTGCACGTGCCCGCGATATCAATTCGCGTACGGCGCCGCGGGCCTCGACATCGTGAGAAACTATCCAAGTGTCGTGCGCTATATGGTCACGGGCTCGCGAGGTTGACCGCCATTTTGTGAACCAGACTGCTTCTTCGACCTCCCCACTCCACGGTGCTCCCGTCATGCAACGCGCGCGCCATCTCGTCGTCCCCTCGATCAAGCCCCTCTCCTCGACCAATCCCGAGCGGCCGTGGCGCGAAGCCTTCGCGGCGCGCCCACGGGTTGGCCGAGAGACCGCAGGGGGGAGAAGGGAAAACGAGAGGACGCGCGCATCGGATGACCAAAGCGGTGCACCGTACGGGTACGGGTCGGGTGCGTGCGTGCGCGCGCGCGCGCACCGGAAAAGCGTCTATTCAATGAAACGTTAATTTCTCACGCGAGCATCTCGCGTGAGGAATTTACGTCATAAGAACATTTCATGCTAAATGGCGATTCGAGATCCGGCGAAATTCATCGCGCGAATTTTTTTGCACGAAAATTCGGACGGATTTCATCGTTTCATGCAGAATCGAATGACGATGGATGTCGAACGTGAGTCGCAAAACGGAAATCGAACGCGGCTCGTCGCACGGCCATTTTGAGCAGCCAACGATTTTACCCAGAATGCGCGGCGTCGCATCGCGTCGCTTCGCTTCCTTCGATTATCTCGCCGCCGAGCTCTACTTTGCGCGAAATGGCGAATTTTTCGCCAACATGCGACAAACAGGAAATGACGCGGGCGAGATGCCATGAAATTGCCACGTTTCTCACGGAAATGAAACGTTCTCGTGTTTTCCAAACGGAAGTTGCCGTACTTTCGAAACGATCGCTTTGAACGGAAGGAAAATTATGTAACACGTAGACGTTTCGAGAGGCGTCATGGCGAGCCAATTACGGTAAATACGCAAAAGAGATATTTAAGAGGACTATACGATCATTTTTCCACGAAAACGAGAAGACTTTGACATTTTAAAGAGGGGAAAATCGCGTAACGGTCGCCCATATCGATAGCGAGACGATTTTGCAAACGGAATCACGGAGAACCGTCCGAGAAACTCGAGAGACTGACGCAAAGACGAGACGAAAAGAAGATACTTTTGCGCGCGCGGTACTGACATAATGGCCAGGGCATACATACCATACAACGTGAAAGAACGGATCGTTCGAGGGCTCAGGAATCCGCGGCTTAACTCTAGCACAAAATTGTCGTTAAAAGCAGGTAGGACGAGTCCACACTAACCGTTGGGCAAGCGGAGCGGAGCGGAATGGCGCGGCCCTAGAACGCCAAGCCAGCAGGCCGACGTCGCCATGCAAAGGATGCAAGCGAGAATGACGGGAGCGGAGCGCGGCAGGCTGGCTTTCCATCAGGCGTGTCGGGCTGGATGGCCTGCGGGATGGTCCCGCGCGAACGTGGAACGGACGGACGGACGGACGGGCTGTGCCGCCTCGGATGAATTTCCCGTGTGGCCGCGTGTCGCGACGTCGCTAAAACGACGCCGACTGAGCGGCGCGCCACGCCCGTCCCGATGGAAAGCCAGCGCAGCCGTCTCGTAGTCGATGTGACTGTCGTATCATGGTGAGAATGAAAGACGAAAAATATTACCTACACGTCCGTGACACGCTGCGCCGGAAAAGGACGAGACGCCCGGGCTTCCGGTATATGTACGCTACCGCGGGTCGATCGAGAGCTCCATCAGCGCCACCTTTCCACTTCGAGTTTCACGGCGGGCTTCTTCAAACGTACATACTTTCCACGGAAGCCGAACAACCGCTTTCGTGTCTTTCATCTTAAAAGAATTAGCAAAATTATTAATATGTCACAGTGATAAAAAATTATATATAGTAAAAATAATATAATTTTTTACAATTTATAACTTTAACTTTACAAGTTTTGCATTCTTTTGTGTATTGTGATATTTCATCAGATTAGTTTAATAAACAGACTATTTTGCATAATTTATTTTTTTTTCACGGAAAAGAAAGCACAGCAAATAAAATATGTAAGTATGAGTATAAACGTTTAATATTTCCTCTACACATGAAATTAATTTCCATCTTATTAATTATATAAGTATTTTAAAACACTGGGAAAAGAAAAAAACAAACGATATAAAACAATTAAATTACGTGAACAAATTTTAAGTTGAGAACTAAAACACGTTCTCGAAATATAATTATATATCTCGTAATTTCAACAGTTAACGATAAACGATTTTTAGACGTAAAATTGACTTTATTTACATAATGACAGTTGCCGATTAATATACAATACTAGGTGTTATGGGAAGGGATGTAAAGTATCGAAATAATTATGGATTGTGGTTAACAATATGTATATGTACATTACATAGAAAGATAATTTTAGTAGCACAACACAAAAGTGAGGATTATATAGCACTTTGACACTAATACTTGTGCTACTTGGTAATCATTACATATTTCATAGGTATGCCAAGTTTTCTATTTATGAAACGACAACTCAGTCTTATAAACTAATTCAGCAGTTAACAGCGTGCCAACGCGATGACGACGATCGCGGTGACGAAAGAAAAAGCTGATGGAGATAATAATCGTATATTGCCAAAGTTCGCAGAGATGACAACTTTATTATTAACGTACCCATTTTCGGATTATGTAAAGAAAAAAAACGATGTAAATGAGATACTGATTTTCATTGAGTATCGATAGTAGGATGCGTTATTCCGGACTTAAATGCGTTATTCCGGATCTGGCGTCTTTCCCGCGGCACTTTGCTGTTCCTCTCCCTCCTCCTTCTTTTCTGTCTCTTTCTCCTTGTTTTTCGCGTCGGGAACCCACAAACCGCTATCAACGCAACGTTTCATGTGATATGTCGCCTCTTCCTCTGGCATTGCGGCTATTGTTCGTTGCAGCAATGGAATATCTTGCATCTCGAAACATTTTTGCAAAGTCTGAAAAAATACGAGGAATTAATAAAAAAGTTTTAGTATCGACTTTTACCAGACAACGTTTCACTTGCCTCTGGAAGACTTTCGAAGACTTCAGCGGGATCAAGTCCCCCAGGACCCAAACGAGCTTTTCTCTCCTCTTCTTCGGCCTCTTTAACCGCCTCGGCTACTTTCTCCGCTGCTCTTTTGCGTATTCTATCCTTGAACGCTCTAAGTTCGTCATCAAAGGAGTTCTTGTACTCTACTTCGGCAATCTGAATGCGACTGAAAAAGGAGCCAACACACGCTCGCGGGTCAACATCCAATTGCTTAGATAGCTCCAGTATATATTGCATACATATGCATTGATGCGCAACGTGTTCCATCAAATTATGTTTCTGAAAACACAACGAATATAGAATTAATTGTCAGTTATCAGTCGTCGAGTCTGTCGGGGCACTTGATAATTTAGCGATAGAACAATTGCCTTACTTCTTCCATTTCCAAGTTGATGCACCAGATGACCAAATAGTTTGCCGTGTTCTCGCAAACTAAATACGGATGTTCTTGTAAAAATTGCTTGCTGTCGTCATATTTTCTTAGCATGCCAAACTCTTTCAGTTTCTTCTCGTGATCCTTAACAAACTGCTTCATTCGCTTCTCCTTTTCCTCGTCGGACAAACCGTCATCACCCTTTCTTGCAGGTTTTGTATTTATTACAGTTTTCGTAAAACCGTCTTGTCCAATAGTATCTATGTTCCATGGTGTCAATCTTTCCTTCTTTTCCATTTCCTTTTCCTTTTCAGTAATTTTTTTCTCTTCTTCTTCAAGGTCCTGGAGAACTTTCTTCAATGTAGTTAAATCAGCAGAATCATTTTGTTCATTTTCCAATTTAGCTAGTTTCTCCTTTGTATCCTTGAGTTTTTTGATCGTTCTAAAATAATGATGGTTACAGATTAATTTAACCTTTTATATACAGAGAGATACTATTTAATATATTCGTGCTCATACTCTGCTTTTTTCCTCATGTGCTCCTCGTGCTCTTTCTTGCGCTCTTCCATTCTCTCCAGTCGTGCTTGATGACGCCATCTGAATAAGGATGGCGTATCAATGTTTGGATGCGTATCATCTTCGTCATCTGAAATCTAATGACAAAAATAACAAAATTTATCATACAATACAAAGATATTTAAATATATAAGATCTAAATGTCCAAACAACCATGTTGCTACTGTTTGATGTTTGATAAAAAAATTAAATAACTTTTTAGATATCAAACTGATTGATCCCGAGAAATAGAAATCAGGGAAAATTAACACAGTTATAAAATAAAAGGCTAAGTATCGTGTACTAAAATTAGAAAATTTATAAACGGTAGATAAGCATTTGACAGTATACAGATCTATGGGGACGATCTGTGGCTCTATGCAAATATGAATTACGAATGAAAGGATCCCAAGTTTGATCCCAAAACCCTTCCACTCTTATTCCGCATATATCCGTTAAGAAAGTAAGAAAGACTGTGCATTAAGAAAATTGATATGACTTTCTATTACTTTATATAGATTTATTGGAAATCTGGTGCGAGATATAGAAAATGCTCGATTCCATATTCGTAATACATAAACTGCAATCTGACACGGACTGATAACCAGGTTGAATTACAACTACAAGTAGTTGACGTTTCAATGTGTCACAACGACATTTCCACGGTGTAAGAATCACGCGGGGCCGGCGAGATTTGATCTCGAGTCTTTTCGAGAACATTCCGCTGGATCGCTGGATCCCGGAGAATTACATCGAAATTAATCTTACTTCGATACTCTTCCATTTGCTGTAATCCACCATCGTAGCGTTCGGATGGATTTGCTGTCAAGGAGTCGCTTTTACGCGAGAAATCCGTCAGCTTGGACACGCTGTGACTTTTTTTCCCCTGTTCCCTTCCTCTTGTTCCACGACGAGGGTGTCGCAGGATGTCGAC
The DNA here is from genome assembly GCA_011636635.1 of Tetramorium simillimum. Classification (NCBI taxonomy): domain Eukaryota; kingdom Metazoa; phylum Arthropoda; class Insecta; order Hymenoptera; family Formicidae; genus Tetramorium; species Tetramorium simillimum. The sequence goes on along the minus strand of VBVQ01002307.1, from coordinate 375 downwards.
GAGGGAAACCTCGAATTGTCGCTCTCGCTTCCGCCTCACCGATCACTCTCTTACCAGAGTCTGAATTCTGATTGCCGACTGACTCGAGAGTCAAGCTCTTGGCCGACAATCGCAGCGAACAACAAGAGATGGCGGATCAATCGATAATTCGCGGATATATGTATGCGTATAGCGAGATTGAACGAGATATCCGTCCTGCAAATACAAATCTGTCACTTTGAATAATGATAACGTATGTATGTACATACATACATATACAAGTCACATTTTAATTGACGATATTTTATTTAATATATAAAAATACGTATAATTTCTGTTTTATCTCTCGTAATTTTTATCTTTTCTAACGTGAAAAGATAAAGAGAAGAGATTAAC
>VBVQ01002306.1:0-25949 GCA_011636635.1 Tetramorium simillimum | reverse complement strand
TAAAAGAAAAGAATATTTAAGATATAATTATATTGGCAATAAAGATTAATTTTCAATATAATTATATTTTAATGCAATATAACACATTTCTATTCATTGTTATTAAAATTTTTATTTTTATTTTTATTAACTAAAAATAATTGTCAAAATCACGTGAAGCAGACAGAACGAAAGAGTGTCATTGGAAATTGATAATCAACAGACCGTCGACTATCCGATGTCGCTAACGCGACGATGAGACGGAAGTTTTGCGGAAGCGAAACGCTTCCCGAAACGGGAAGTCTTCTTCTTAAATACTTTCTGTACCCCTTCCCAGAAATGTATAAGGCGTTGTCTTCAAGTCATGTTCCAGCATTAATAAGGCGTCGATATAACCGTGCAATTTAAAACGCTGTTTTCGCGATGCAGGCCGTTATAAGATACCGGTGCAACGAGCCGATTCTGGCAGGCGGCTTCTGTTTTCGGCAATGAGGATGTCAGACGAATTACTGAGCGGCAGATGTTACAGGAAGCGAGACGGTGCGGTCCACCTTCCATTTGCACCTTCTTTTCTCTTTTATTCTTCTTCATTGTCTGCTTCATCTCTATTAATTTATTTTTTTGACGCAAAGTTGCATCTGTCTCCGCGAGAAAATCACCGAGTATCGATAACTTTAAGTATCTTTTAAATATTCTCAAACGTATAAAAAAAAACCGAGTCCGAGAAATTTCTTGGATTTTAAAGATATTTGATACCTCAGCAACAGCATCACATTAACATAGAATTCCGCGGAGATTCGTTTCATTAAGCGGAGCCCAAAGGCGCCTTCGCAATGTCGGAGTTAACATTCCTTGAAACTGGAACCGAGTTGTACTCGCGACGCAACAATGTAAGCAACCGACAGGCTCACGTTCCGACGCCGAACGTGATCCGTGAGCAGCGAGCAAGCACGGCGCTCGAAGCTGCAAGGCCGCGAGTGTGATCTCTTCAAGGGCTTCAAGGTCAGCGGTACAATCGACGACGCTCGAGGGCGATGAGAGAACAGGCGGCGGAGAACAGCCACGGTGGACGGAGAGAGAGGGGAGGGTAGGGGGTTGACCAGTTCGTTGCATAATTGCGTCACGTTGTCCGGGAATCACTGCCCGTGCACACTAGCACGTTTTGCAAAAACTCGCGGCAAACTGGATTTCCCTTACACGCGTGTGCCTACCACGTATGTACGTATGTTACACAAATATGCTCCACGCGTTCACGCGTAAAACACGAAGGGACATCGTCTCCTTGGCTATATAAAAGAGTTTTCGTAATGTTACATGTAATGATAATTGAGCACTTTTCAGCTTGTAGAAATCAGAACGTTAAAATAATTGTATTAATATGTAAATAATCGATATGCGTTTTTGTCAAATATAATAAAAAGCAATATTAATGACGTAAAGAATTTTTTCTGCATGGAAATTTAAGAGGTCGCGACGAAACGTCAGTTATAAAAGAAAATAGTGATAATTAATCTAAAGAATTAAGATTCAAATTTGCATTTGCATTTAAAATTAATTAATTGACTCATCGTACGCATTCCTGTACTTATTGTTGCACCATGATGATCAACGATTACAACCATATTCTTATCTAATCAGACTTTGAAACGGACCAATTTTTTAAAATTTGATTAATTCTCTTTGATATATTAGGCAGAGAAAAAAAGGGACAAAGTATGTGCGTGTGTACAAAAAACATTGCGCGTATTTCGTTAAATAATCTCAAGTCGAGCTTCTTCATGTAATTCAGTGTCGTAGCTGCGTTTTTTCGCAGAACGTTTCCCGGCATACACGTACGAACGTAATTTGTGTCCGTCGCTCGCAGGCTGGAACGATTAAATGATACAAACGATTAGACCGGCCGCAACGTGAAATTATTAACACTGGCGCCGGTTATCTCGCGTCCATACCCTTCCCACGTCGCGCTTTTTTCCTACGTTCTCTTTTCTTCCCTCGGACGGAAATCTACCGTCACTCAACGCATGTTTTAATCAACTCTTTTTGTTTTTATATGACGCGGCGATTCATCTGCAGTTTCATAGTTAGAGATAACGCGGATACATCCCTTTTCCGTTAAATTGAGATTATTGTGATCATCGTTTATAACGCAAAATTTTTTATTAAACGTTAAACATTCAATAGTTTTATCAGATTTAAGTAATCTTGCGGAGCCACTGTATTTAAGAAAAAAATAGTATCAATAATTAGCAAATTGAAAAAAATAGCATCTCAATTATAATTATAAAATTGCGATAAGAAAAATTAATAAATTGAGAAAAAAAATAGTAAAGGTACTTTATACAAACATGGTTAAATAAACTATAATGAACTACTATAAAAAGAATAATAAAATAATTATATTAATAAAAAATATATTATTAATATAAAATTTCATAGTGCATCATTATAGCTAATGATTGATTTTAAAAAATGTTTAAACCGAAGGAATATAATTATTATAATTGACGTATAAAATCCATATAACTACGTATTATAATTATCCCGCTATTCCATTACTGTTTAATAATTTTATACAGTTAATAAAACAATATTAATTAATAAAAATGAAAATCTAACTATCACTATATAATTCTTCTAAGTAACGATTTCTATATCGTTACAGCTACAGATATTATGTTACATTAATCATATTTGTTGTCGTAGTTATATTTCTGATTAGATACTTTTAAATTTCAGAAAGTTGTCACATTATAATTCTCACGCCTATCTTGTTATCTCTGAATGCACGATATTTCGAAACAATTTTTAATTGATTTCATACTATCGGACTTAGACTTCATTAAATGTGATTAATAACTACCAACTGTTGCGATACATTTAATCGCTGTCCAATCGCTAGTAATTATAACAGTTCGAGTGACAGGCCGCACCGTTCTGTCCAGTAATGTCGACATCTCTACGCAATCCAGCTTCGCGAACCTTTTCCTCAGCTCAACGCGTCTCCCCTCTTCCTTCCGTTGATTATTTATTGATTCGCGAGCGATTCAATTGTAAATAATCGGCAACACCGTCGAGCTTTGGAAAAACCGTTTCGCAAACGGCAGCGTCTGTCTCTTCGCGCGTGTGTTACCGGACGGATTTATTTATTCGCTCTCTTATTTATTACGCAGGTTTCTCCAGCCGTGGCTTACGATTAATCCGCTCTCGTCGTGGCGCCATTATTAAAACGTTGCGCCGCGTGTGTCTAGGATAAATTATCGCCGCGCATAAATTCGCTCGTGACTTTAAGCACGTTGCGCGCAGATATATATGTGCGCGCGTAGCATAAGAGCGACCCGATCATTGCGCGTGGGGTGCAAAAAAAATTCATTAGAATGCGTATGAGTTACGCACGAGCAATTAGACAACGTGAAATATCACGGTAAAACCTGTCTGTTGTGATCACGTCCTCTTAATCATTACCGATCCTCCATCACCGGCGAAAAACCGTGAATAACGACCTTACAAATCCTTTTTGAGTTACCTTTCTTCACGGAGAGTGAAGCTCTTCAGCTTTCGACGATTGATTCATGTTACAAGCAGCGCGAACGTCCATTTTAGGAATTGATTCCCTCGAATTGTGTTCTGTCACAAGACGTGACGGCGAAATTAAGCCTACGATTCTTCATCCGACAGAAAATTGATTTTTGCGCGCTATCACAAAGAGGGACACGAAATTATTCGCTCGTTTAAAATACATTCGAGAAACCACCATCATTACGTGAATCCAAGATTTCGCTAGTTAACCTACTTGCAAAGCGCACTTTCATTTTTTTTTATTTATTTTTATTTTTAAACATCAATTTGATTCAATAGCAGTGGAGAAATAATAATGAATACATACAGTGACGTGAATATTAGATTAGCGGAGAAAGTCTTTTGTTTATTTTGTACAAAACTCCGTCTACCATTATCATGAACGGTACCATTGAATTGCCGATTGTCAATCAATAAACGTGATTAAATTCGCCGCGAGATTCGACGGATCCCGTCGATCAGACCCGTGCCAGGCCGGAGAAATTGAAACGTCATCGACTCGTTCACTCACAAATCCAGCGATAATGATCCTTAAATCGCAGCTAATCGCGATTAAGATTCTAGTTTGCGATTTACGTAACGCGCCTTGTGCAGTTCTCCTCCGAACGGCGCACAAGCGAGTCTAACAGCTTCCTTTTAATCCCGACGGATACATAAAGCGATCATAAAATATCGATGGTCTGCGAATGCCGAGGGAAAAATAATATTCTGCCGTAGGCGAGATTATTGTAACTTTTTGCATCGCGGCGATTTGATTAGCGATGTTGATCGCGGCGGTACGGCAGGTGGCGAGGAGTGCAGCGAGATATTGTGAGTGAAATCGCGGGAGTACAGCGTAGCAACTTCAATTAAAATTTCCTAATTTAAAAACTTGCCGGGCTCGTGCCAGGAAGCAGACAGACGAGATTTATCAAAATCTATCAGATTAATAAGGCCGAAATAATGTAACGACTTATCACGTTCCGCATGCTAAGCCCAGCTGCATAAAACCGCTAATGTAGGTATGTACCTGTAGGATGTTCTGCTTTCACTAAACGATAGAATGTATGTTAAAGTGGAACCTAGATACACTCGGGAACTTACCTAATATTACACATCGCAAGAAGCAAATAATGATTAAGTCGTCTTTTTAGAAGAGATTAATTGCCCATTGCGATTTAAAGATGGCACAAGAAAATACTTTACACCGTCTGAAAGTTTCCCTTTATCTCGAGATATATCTATATGTAAAACCTGTTGGCGCGACTGCTACTGTAAAGTTTCAAGTACCGATTAATTATTACGTCTTACAGAGGTAAGGAAATCTCCCGATAGCATTTTACCTTGTTACCGCTTAATATGATGTATCTCAGTTACCGCAATTGCGAGTCATAATAAATTCTGACATACATCCGTAAAATAAAGCGGACGCGCGCCGCTTTATTGGCCGCGCGCGTCCTGCTTTTATTTAATTCACATCTTATTAAAATCGCCCGCTCTCGCGAACTGGGACGTGGGGAGATTTACGGTCCCGATCAATTAGAGAAACGAGAAGCGCACCGTGAATTTTACGACGCACGAAACCAGAAACGTAATTTCGAAGTGCGAGCAAGTGCCGCGGCCGGCGCCGCGCGCGGGTTTACGGTTCATTAAATTATATTTCCGCGCGCGAGCGCGCTCAACCCATGTTTAGTGCCTCTCTCGAAAACGCCGACAGAAGAGTTTCACGCACCATTTTCTCCGCCACCCAGTCTCTAATTCTCTAAATCCCATTCGAAAATTTGCAATTCGCGGTGACGGGAGGTGGCCGCGATAGATTTCGTAATAAAAATAAAAAAAAAAGGAATTACGTCGCTCTCGCGAGATAGACTTATTCAACGGCGAAAGTACGGAACGGAGTATTCAGGGGGGTTCGCGCGCGCGCGCGCTCGGTGCGCGCGTATCGCGCGGAAGAGGACGTTTTTCATTGGGCCCATTGAATTACGGACTTCTCGTTCGGGCCCGAGGGTCCGACTTTCGGAACCAAGTGGCGGTTCGATCAGGCGGAAGTGATCGATGATCGCCAAATCGATCGGAGGGAAAAGCGAGCTACGCTCGCTTCGAGTTTATGTTCCATAGCGTGTAATTGGATAGAAATAAGCTGATTGATACGCAAGCAAGTTTAAGAAGTTCGCGAGATCGGAGTTGGTCCTCGACTTTCCAATCGGAATAAATCCCGCTGCACGTAGCGCGCGCATATATTATAATATATATATGTATAACGATAATATCGCCGTTATAATGCCGTTGAAATTTCAATGAGACTAAAATCCCGTCGCCCGGAGACTTTGTTGTTGAATTCGCAGGCTCGTGAAATGTCACGACTTGGTTATCTCTCGATAGTAGGCGTCTCTTTGCGGATCGGGCTCTCGCGCCGCGCCGCGCCGTTGCAGCGCGCACCGCGCTCCGACGTGCGCCGGTAATTGTTAATTGCGCAACGCAATCATCGGCTAATGATACAATCCGGTGGCGCACGGTGGATCGTTATTACATTTCGGATGGCCTAATCGCTAATAAGGATTTATGGGCATCGTGCGCGCCGTTGGCAGAATGTGAAAGTCTCGGGTGCACCGTAACGAGGGTGTACCGCGTGTCTCGCTCTCCCGTCTCTGACGATACGATACGTCCTCCTGTATGAAGTAACGGCCCGCCGATATATCCCCGATGCAATTATTAATGAACCCGCGAACGACGTTGCGCGACTCGCGCCGCGATCGACCTTTCCTCTCATTGGTACGCAATCCACATTCGGAGCGAGATGCTCGATTACGCGCCTCGCAATCTCTTATCGCGCTCCAATGAAAATCGCTGAAAAGCGCGGGGATTCTAGATCCCCCGGCAACTGACGCGTAGTACGCGAAATTCTATTCCCACAATTATATTCCCGCGTGTCTGAATGCTAAAGGGTGGTCGTTTAAGATCGAAGAAGACACTGGTTCCTTTCGAGCGACCAGTCAACACGATCCTACTCGGTACCTCGCGAATCGTTAGAAAGTACCGATATCTAAAAGATATCTTTAGGTATCGTCGTAATTTCCTTCGACCGGTTAGACGTCGAAAAAAAAAAGACGCGTAACCGCACGTAATTTGATCCACGCATCCTGACCCACATGCGTCTGCATGTCCCGTTTGAGAATTTTTGCGATGATAAAAATTGTCGAATATTATTGCGGCGACATGAAGGTACATCAATGTCTCGTACGAGAGTCCCGTTTTATATAATGTCGCGATGACGTAATTGTCACTCCATTATTCTAATACAAAGCTGCACTCGATGCTTTCCTGACCCAGAACGCAGCGAATAATCGACTTTCGTTACGACGAAATTCCGGTCGTTCCAGTATCGTCCGCAGGACTGAGAAGCGCCGGATCCTTCTCGTTACCGTTAAATCGTGGAATTTACGGTTGGACCAAAATGTATGTTATGTTATTAAAAGAAATCATGATATACATACACCTCGGCAAGGCTTCTCTTCTCGCTAATCTCTATTTACAATTACCCACAGTTCTCGGAGATTTCTCCTTCTTTGAAAATCGACACCGCAGAGAGATTCAGTTACTCGATAGATTATCTTTCTCTCATATTATATAAAAAAATTTAAAAAAAAACGAAGATTATTAGAATCCAAACGTGATTATGATTAAATTTCTTTCATCTACAACCTCATCATAATTATATCTTTCCAGTTATTTTAGTTTAGAGAATGATTAGAGTCTCAAATAGAGGATTTTTATTTCTGATTTCCGGAAGTGGACCCGAAATGTATTTATCTATAATAAATTAGTAATTTTTTTATTTTTAATTTTAATTTATTCTTAGAAAACGATTAATTAATTCACCGATTAATTTATCTGCGGATTCTGATCAGTCCACTATTATTATCATCGAAAATTGTACATAAAAAAGTTTGTTTACACAGTGTAGTACACTTTTAGAAAAAACAAGAAAAGTCCAAGAATAAAAATTTCAAAGCTGAATGTCGTCTTTTCAAGTACATTCTCTAAATCTCTGAAAATCTAGATTGAAAATCGAACGATCGTCTCTTGAGATGCCTATCACACGATGTTGATCCAGCAAACGACCTGCCTCGACAGGCAAATCGTGATTCCCAGCGTTTAGAAGGATCGGAGCGATCGCTATCCAGTTTGAGCGGCGGCGCCTGCGACGCGGCAGGCGCCGCGGCGCGGCGCGGCGCGGCGCGGCGCGGCGCGGCGCGGCGCGGCGCGGCGCGGCGCGCGGCCTCGCCGGATAATTCCTAATTCCTTAGCGCTATAAGGCGCTCCTCAATTAACGTCACGGCGCTAACTTTCACCGCGAGGCAAAGCCGCCTCGGTTACGCCCCATTACCTTATTGCTCGCTTTGCACGCGTGCCTGCCTGCGTCAGCCCGTGAAAAGGCGCCCCCCGGCGCCACGCCGCGGCTCGATACGCGTGCATGCGTGCGTGCGTGCGTGCGTACGTGAATGCGGTACACGCTTGGTCGATCGCGCCTCTCCGATCGGGCCGACCGAGAGAGGACATGTAGGCGGAAGTGGATGCGACAGGGCCGAAGACGAACAAGCGCGAAAATGTACAAGTGAAGAAAAAAAATCATTCGTGCCGAACGGAAATGTGTTAAGCTGATGCAAAAGATTTATTAAGATTGTTCTTCCATCAAATTTGTTTTCATTAAATAAAATTAAAATGCCAAAAATGTCTTAAAAAAAAGATTGAAAATTTTCTTTCTAAATAAAAAAAAGATACCGAAGCCGATAATTGCAATTTTGCAAACTTTACTTATTCTAAATCTTTCACTTGTAAATATTTCTTTATATATGTATGTATATTTAAAAAAGCAAATATCTTATTTTACGAACACGTATTGCATTTCTGCATTTGACAAATCTTTCCTTGTAAGAGTAATAAAAAATTTCGCATTTTTGCCAAATTTTTATTCTTTATCAGTTTTAAGCGAAGCTTCTTTTTCTCGCGCAATTAGATTTCATTGTTAATTTGTTAATATGTATTATATTAACTATTTATAATTATTCTCTTAATTATTCTCTTATTTTATTATTATTTTCTAAATCTCATATCTATATTTCTTATATTTTTATATAATATCAATATGTATTATTATATTGTATCATCTTATATGGTCTGTATATGTCTAGCCATTCAGAAAGGTTTTGTTCTAAGAAAAAAAAAACGATAAACACCGTCATCCAATTAAGTAATTGAAAAAAGGCAATGCTCAATGCGATACGATCGGTGCACGAGATAAAATAAAACAACAAGTATAAGATTAGTCTCGGATATACGTGATGATAATAATTTTTGTAAAGATCCGCTGTTAAGGAGATTGCGCGTTAATGATGGCTGTTGCGCCGAGCAAGGGCGTGTCCGTGAGGTAACGCGAAGCCCCCGGTTCCTCCCGATTAGTAGTCGGTCACCTTAGACTAATCTTTCGGTATACTTAGCCGAAGTGCATCGCACCACTTTCACCACGTTTCCTCTTTCCGATCTTTCCTTTCCGCGTCGCGTCGCGTCGCGTCGCGTCGCAGCACCTGCGAGACGCGCTCGCTTTTGCGCGTCGAAACTGACACGGGAGTGAAACCGGATTTACGAGAGAAGTTGTTAGTTCTCGTATTCTATTTCGTGTATATCTGTGGAATATCGCGCTCGAAGTTTACACTCGGATATCGCTAAACGCTCCGACACTTTTACAGCAACTTCTCGTCATCGAAGATTCGGCGGAGAAGATTATTAAATATTGCAAATTTATCTTGCTCTTATTATTCTACAGGATAATAAAAATTTTATTACAATTTTTAGTTTTGAGTTTTTTGCATCAGACGAAATCGGAGCACACTGATATTCCATCAGCGTTTTTTCTTCTATGACGAGTATATGACAATTAACATCATGTTGCTCTGATTTGTGTATCGGTTTGGATATCTTGATTAAGTTCAAAGGTCGACAAAGTTACGTGGGAAAAAAGTAGCGCGTCATTGCGCTCATCGACTGACCGATCACGCAAATTCGTAGCAAACAATAGAGACCTTCTCCAGGCTTTCTATCCTTCGCGTTTAGTCGAAGGCGCTGTTTACGGGTCAATTACATCGCAAATTTCTTCGGCTCACGCTCTGAATTGGACAAGTTCTTACGAGGCGGTCATCGATAATAAAATTTATCTTCGTACGCGGATCTTTCTCATTTAATTGCGACATCTGCACACGGACACACACGCACGAAAGTAGCATTTAAAAGCGATTAAAGGCAACGTTCGAGGTAGCCTCACAATCGGCGTCTCTAATTAAATGCCCCGTTGAAAAAAAATTTGATCGATTTGCAATTAAGACGAAATCAATGAGCGGCGCGCATCGTTAAACTTTTTACAATCGTTTTCAATTTTTCAAGAGTTTAAATTGAGATTAGCGTATCTTCTTTTTTAACATGCCTTTAATTGGTCATTAATTAAAATTACCTTTATCAAATGTCCGAAGTGACTTCGGAAAAAAATTAGATCCGCGTAATTGCAGCAATTCTGCGGCAATGTCTACATTTTTATACAGGGGGACTCGAGAACTTCTCCAACATGATATTCTTGACAAGAATGGCCTTACAAATTTACATGCAAATAAATTTAACGGCGCGTCGAGTGAAAATAAACCGATAAGAATAACAGGGGATACGGAGACGATAATAAAGTCGGGATGGCGAGTTTGCGGAGGTGGCGTGTCGCGTGTTGCTGATGTATCACTGTAATTGGCGATGTACATAATCCCATCCCGACGTGTCCGAATTAGGAAAACAATTAACGCTGCGGGCGACGAGCGCCGAGGCGAGAGCGAGAAAGGGGGAGGGACGGGAGAGAGAAAGAGAAGGAGAGAACAACACGTCGATAATGTTCCGGCGCTGTTGCCCGCTGGGATCGCATCAATCTCGTGTTCCGGACCATTCAAATGATACTATCTCGCACGACTCGCAGCAATAAACAATGACATGTTCGCGAAGGCAAACGGCGAAGAGCGCCGGCCGCGCGTCGGCTGCCTGCCCTTCGTCCTTTCGGTCTCTTACTCTCCGCCCCGTTGGTCGCTCCTCAGGCCCGCCTGAATTTCTTTCAGATTAACGCGGCAAGCGTGTGATTTATCCCTTTGCATTTTTCTTTATCGGGATAAACACGCTCTTCTTTCTCGACCCCTTATCTCTCTTGCGAAATTCTTGGAGAAATGGATGGCAAAGACGGAGGCGTCGTGAAGATGACTCGAAAGATCATAATCGGTAAAATCAGCGAATAACAATTGTCGATGTTATTAAGACAATTTTAAAAATCAACTTTCACTTTTCATAGCTACTTATTAGTATTCTAAGTAATAAAATAAAAAGCTTATAAAAATACTAAAGTAAATTATGTCGACAAGAGCTGAAAGGATTCTATAAACATATTTTTTTTTTACACAATATATAAGTAATACGGAGAGCAACATGAGATAAAAACTAAAAGGAATGTACGAATAAGCCGACAGGAAACGAAAAGAATTTTTTGATAATTATATAAGATACAAAAACAACCGGAGGCACATCTATAGCGCGGAGAGACGCTCGCCTGTCGACTTTCTCGCCGAAAGACGAGCAAGTAAAATGTAGGTTGTGTCGTAAAACGCGCGGCGAGGGTGCCGCGCGATGAGAGTAGCTATGCGGAGAGACGTGCCGCCGTCGCTCGTCTCTCTTTCTCCTTCAGCTTCTTCGCGGTATGGAAACGGCCTACAGTAAGGTCAGTCGTAGAGACATGCGGTGGATGATTTCACCTCTCCGGCCATATTTATTATCCTAATCTCGGTACGGTGTGCGCGCGCGCGCACGCGCCTGTGTGGCCTACATTCACCACAAATTGCCCGACCGACCGACCGACCGACCAACCGCCCCCGTTTTTCTTCGCATGCAGATCGAGCGATCGCGTGCAATCGGACAGCGTCTCACCTCGGCACCACATCGGTGGTCGTTTCCTCTTTTTCCTCGCTCTTCCGCCTGCCGCGCCGAATACGATATAAGATCGCGGTTGGCGGTCTAATAACAATAATAATGACTGCAACGCGCGCGCGCGCGCGGCTGCAGCGCGTGATGGTATGCACCGGTCAGATTACTTCCAAGAGGAATGCAAAGCTGTCTAAAAACTGCGTCCCGCGATGGACGGGCAGTTTGTTTAACCTTCGATCTCGTCGTGCTCCAATCCTCGAGAATCCTCGCGTTCTTGCGCATTACCCTTGCAATAAAATGTCTAGTAACGCGTAGGAAATCTCTAAATTTTGTACACGCGACGGGAGATTTCATATTGAGATGATGCGTTCAATTAAAAGAATTTCTTCTCGCTGCGAATTTTTTCCAGATTTGCGATTTTATTCGCACGAAAATCACACTCAAAAATGGAGTAAAGACAATTGAAATTCTCCGAAAGATTTCTAAATATTAAATATTGAGATAACCTGACTGTTAAAATAATGTTTATCAATATATTTTATGTATTTCGAACAGAAACTGAATGTGCTAAAAAATATCACTCTTGTTCTCTATCCTTTATATAATCACATTCAAAAACGAAGACTCATTGCTTTATTGTATATTTTATCCTTTTCTTTAGAATTTATGAAGCAGTTATTCTTTGGAATTTACATTTATTACATGTTTTATTAATGCTTCGACAGAGAAACAGAGAATCATTATCTTATAAATCTTACAACATATAATAAACTATATGCTTTATTATTTTTTATGTAAAAATAGAGAATCATTACTTAATAAATCTTAGCTCTAGAAAATAATTTCTCTAATATGGAAAATGAAATGAGATGAAAAGAATTTATGAATTTATAGAGGACAATCGGAATCACTAACAAAGTAGTGGTCGGGCGTGATTAACGACCCGTAATTAAGGCTCCGGTACCAACTAATGACACGATTTTCACCCACGCACCCGCGACGTAGTGTCGCGATATCGCGGGCGTAATTATGTCCGCGCGCCCGCGACATTAGTGCGCAATGTACCATTGTTGTCACTGGCGAACTGCTCGAGAAACGATCGCCTACCACAATCTAGCAAACGCCTTCTCGCGTTTTTCGCCGGTGATCGCCACCCTCGCGGAATTCACCGCTGGTCTGCCTCGATTATTTCCGGTACACCGGTACACCGTGAAAGATTACCGTCCGCTACACTCCTCTGTCTTTGCTCGCTTACATGTTACATCTCGTTGACATTTACAGTTATGTGTAACGTTACATTAAATGAGTCACTATCATCTGTTGAATGGCGCTAATTAAGAATTGTGGTTTCGTACAATATATTTTGCAATTGCTCTAACTATTGAATCGAGTTAAAAATGTTTATTATGAAAAATGTTTATTATTCTGAAATAAATAGTTTAGAAGTTAAAGGAGTATACACAATAATTGCGCGGAACATTATATAAAGAAATTGTAGAAAAATTATTAAAATCCAGTAAAAAAGATAATTGTAAATGAATTGTATATGAAAGTAATAAAAATTAATATTTCAATATTTATAAATCGTTTATAAGGAACAGTACAATACTTTTTTGTTAGTGCACATTTGTAAGGTACCATTTTTATATTTATGCAAATCTCCAAGAGAAAATTAAAGTTTATCCAATGATGCAATTAGTTTATTTATTGAGGCACATATTAGGTATATGCCAAATATAAGTGTTCATAAATAAGTGGAGTAAAATATAAATATCATACTGCTATAAATAGCGGTGCTGCCTGATGCCGAAACGCAATGACGCATATAATCGCAAAAGGGTTAAATAACAACGGGATCACTCGGGTCACGGACGGACATATCACAGTGCGATTGCGTCCCGTTTCTTCTTTTACTTTCGTCCGGCACGAACGAACGACTCGAAAACCGCGAGCGAAGGTCGCTGAGCTATTAAAACCAGTTCCCTCTCGGCAGCGGCGTGGCAATTATCGCGTGGCGCGAGGAATCACCGGGGTTGCCCCGGTCAACCCTCTTCGCGCGAATTTTACAGCCCGCGGGATGAAATGGAAGTGCCACTTGCTCGTTTGAGCCGCTGATTAACCAGCGCCGCCGATGGTTAGACAAGCGCCGCCGCTGCTGGCCCCGACAGCGCGTACGCCAGCGAGTTATACACACATACACACACGTCGGCACATATCAAATCGCGCGGGATAGGCGCGCGAGAAGCGACTTTGGTCCGGCCGGATTTACAGCCGTCGCGCGAAATTAAACTGCCACCCTCAACTGAAGAAAGCCCCCGCGTGCGCGCGCGCGGCGCGCGCGCGATCTTAGACCTCGTTTGCGCCACACTTTTTTTTTTCCTCGTCGCACGCAACAAAAATCCTCCGATTCGACCCCTTGTGCCCGAGGATACATCGCCGGGCATAAATTTTTTCCGTGCGAAAGGATGAAAGCGCCGCGTAAATCCGATCACCGTAAATCAGATCTCGTATTTGTGTCATAAAATCATAAGATCATAAACTCTTGCTCTCGCGTTAGAGATGTCGCGAGACGCAAAGCTACATTTTCAGCAACGTTTAATCAAAAACCTTTTTAGAAGTTGTTTCCTCGGGAAATATTTACGACAATTTTTATTCCTTCCTTTTCTGTTTGAAAAGCGCGTTATCCCTCCTTAGACGGAATAAAGAGATAGAAATTTAACTCGTCGCGAGTAGTAAATGCCTCTTCGAGAGCCATGAAGTTTCAATAAATCCAGGCAAAAATTCACAACGTGTTTCACGATCCATGATAAATGTACGCGAGAATCACCATCCCGCGTTCTCCAGGAATGCCATAGTAACGTCATAGTAACGTCTTCCTTGAGAGACGTAGAATTTGAATCGTCGCGGGAATATACCCCCCGGGAGCACATCCTCGCGGATAGGACTCGAGTTATGAAATGAGCGGTAGTAGCGGTGATATCTAGGAAGAGGTTTGGCCGCCGAGGAAACCGACGTTGCGCCGGGACATAATAATAAAGAAACGGTTGCGGGGTGAGTTACGAGACAGGATAAGTGATATGGTAATGAGGTAGTACCTTAAACGAGCTAAACTGCAGGCCGAGCAAAGTGAAGTGAAGTGAAGTGAAGCTCGCTGCCGCGGCCGTAAGCGGAAAAAGCGCGCGCGGACGGCGCTCTATCTCTAATAATACGGCGAATAAAACGCAGGGGAATCGAAGTATCAGTGAAAGCCGATCGGTCGTTCATCCGTTCGATTGAAAGAGAGAGAGAGAGAGGAACGGCCGAAGGGAGACGGCGGGAGTCAAGTACGGACAATATCGAGTACGCCGTTGGGCCCATTGTTTTCGAGGGCGACGGCGTGTCCGTGTAATGGCGGAAGTGAAAAACTCGCCTTCGAAAGTGTGCCGATCGCGCTCCAACGGGCTCGCGAGATCGCGGCGAAACGCCTTATCCGCCGACGGATTATTGCGAGAGGTATCCCGCTGCGTGATTTTTCGTTCGTCGAGGACGAGGCGCGATCGGCCGAGGCGAGTGACGCGACTTGCATTCATATCGAGTGCCGGAAACGTTGAATCTGTTCCGACCGAACAGTTCTCGCTGCTTCTACTTAAACGGCTCCTCTCGCGGAAGAAATGGAGAATCGATCGTTTTACTCACCGGATCGTGGAACGTGGCTCTCGGCGGTCGGTTGCACCGAAGACGCACCGATAAGGATCCTGAAATATAAATGAGAAAAACGTTTAGAATCGATTACAAGTATTTAGACTTTTTTTTTCTAAAGTCGAGAGTAATAATTAAAAATTGCATTTTTCCTAATTAAAAAAGTTTAATTAAGATCAATGGGATCATAGAAGATTGATTATCGATCATTTCCGAATCATGTTATTAAAAATGATACCATTTTTACAAAATTACGTATCACTATCGAGTTATATAGAAGTGATGTACATAAAGAGTTAAATAGCAAATCTAATTTCAATCCTACTTGACGTATCAATTCATAGAGTGAGTTTACAATTAGAATCGGTCACGTTTATCTCCAGCGTGAAGCGATTATCGACCGGTCCCGCGGTCGAGCGAACACGAGTGAATTTTCGTCCTTTTGACAGCCGCTAAACTGATCTTGACTGTAAGCCGTAAACTACAATGTTGGATTCTCCGGCACGCCCGTTGTTAAATCCATTCGCCACGGATATGTAAAACGACGACAAGGCCGATAGCTCCGAGAAGCTCGTCCTTTCGGTCGGACAGCTGTAAAATTGACGTTGGAATAGGCGCAAATATATCTTGCCAGTTTCCGATTGCCATAATGACGTGTACGTATCGCGACGGAGAAATATCAATACTTATATGGAAAGATCAAGATCACGTCCCACTCCAGGAATGGCCGGATCACTTTCGATGTACGATAATATCGCTTTTAATGAATTATATAAATGACTCAATGGACACAACATTATACCTGTAGAAATAACCTCTTGATATTTTTTTAATCAATTTCTCTCTAGATATATAATTTATCGTTAAACCTATTATTACTTACTACCACGATCTTACATATATATTATAAATATAATTCACTCTTAGTTTCAAATTTAAGAGAAATTTTATTGAAACTTTCGTAAGAGAAAAGCCTCTGATATCTTTTCGGTTGCTCGAGAGTTGAAAGATATATGTCTTGGATTAAGAATGACTTTGTGACGAGAAGAAGAAGTAGTCGGCAAGATATTCGGAAAACGCAAAGTAAATCGATGCAAAGTAACGTAACGTGGACACGAGCATTTCGTGCCAGGCTGGGATCCTGATTAATGCGATTCGTGACGCGTCCGCGCACCGTATAAACTCGATCCTGATTAATACTGTTTACAGCCCCGCGAGATACCAGGGGCCATTAATCAGGATCGAGTGACGACCTCTCTTAAGCTACTCCTTCGTCCTCGACCAGACGGTGCCGCATTCGCACTAATGTTAATCTTGCTGCGCTTATATGCACTACTTTTCAGCTCGGTTATTTTCGTCCTATATTACAGAATTTATCCCTTTGTCGAAAATGTAATTTTGTATAAACGTCTATCCGGATTAATAGAAAGATGAAAAAATATTTAATTTAAGACACTTAATCTCCAAGAGACATAGCCTACAACATATTCTGTTTAATTCTTAAAATATATGATGCAAAAATTAACTTGTTAATTAATTTGAGAATTCGTAAAAAATAATATTGCATTTTTATCGTATATTTTAATGGAAAGGATTCATAAATTATCATTGAGTCTTTTAATTGATATTTCAATTTAAAAGTAATTTAACGCTTGATACGAATTTCATCATCCTAAAAAAAGATTTTTAAATGTAACGTACCAAATACTTGTTTTAATACGAAGATGAGCCGCGGATCTAATATCAAATAATATAAATATGACTTTAGTAACGATTTGGAACTCGAACCTAGCTTAGCGGATGGTATCGATGCACTTGGCTCATAGGCTCGATCTTGAAAACCATTAATCAGGATCGAGCTCGACGACCTCTTCCCTACGCTATTCCCGGTATACCTCGGCGTTGACCTTGGATCTATGGCTCGAGAGCGCGAATCCAAGCGCGTCGGCGCGAGCAGGTGCATGCAGGAAACGGCCGGGTGACAAACGAGGGAGGATATCGTATCGGCGGAAAACCGATATATAAATATACTCGAGCACGGTGGATCCCGGACCTCGCGGCGATTTCGCTCGTTTAGCGATTTCTTTTCTCGCGGCGGTGTCGCGGCGAGGACGATGCACGATCCGCGTAAATCAGCATTTACTCGCGAGCTTCTTATCGCAGCCGCGACAGATGGTTTCCGCCGTAATTATGACAAAGCGCGGATAATGAGTATATTTTACGTACGACGATTATATTCGAAGCCGCGAATAAATTGCGGTGCGCGACTCGCGAACTCTGAGTTATTTCGGTAAATAAATTACTATTTCTGCATACAGCGTGCACACACACACACACACACATGTACATATATGATGCACACGCGGGTATCATGTATGTTTTATATCTAGTGTTCTAGGTTTTCCTACGCTTCCTTCAATCGCGCTCGTCCGTACTCGATAAAAGCGCACCGTTACAAGAACGAGCAACGCTAGAGGATAGATCGGTGATAAAATCGGTTGTTTCAACGTCGGGTGTATCGTAATGAACGTGTCAAGCTGGACTCGAGGTGTGAAACTGAAATTCTTCCGCCGTGTCCAATCGTCTACGGGCCGTCACTCGCGGCGTCTATGAGTTATTGCAGTCTTTTTTTTCGGCGCGCGCGAGCGAGCGAAAGTGCAATATCGAAAGAATCCGTCGGCCGGTGCTGCGCAATGATAAGTGCTCGGTACCGGGGCCGGCTTTCGGTGCTTTATTACCGCCTGGGAAACGACATACGCCGGATACGTCGCGTTGCAAATTACGTTGTTCGCGCAAACGATCGATCTTCGGCTGCGAATGTGCGTTTTGCTTGTTTCTTGAATTTCGTAAATTGAAATGTAAATTAGATCTCACCGCCCGGCCGAGAGAGTATCAGGGATTAGTCGAACGCAGCGCGGCGCATCCGAGATGCTTTTAAGTGTTTCGCTTATGCAAACAAAGAGGAGAAAAATAAGTCGAATCGAATCTATTTGCAAAATCAATTCGTATGTTTTTTCGGCATCTTATTACCTTATAGCAAATTGCAAAACTTGAATTAAAAAAAAAAAGTTTCGACGAATAAT
Source organism: Tetramorium simillimum (assembly GCA_011636635.1). Classification (NCBI taxonomy): domain Eukaryota; kingdom Metazoa; phylum Arthropoda; class Insecta; order Hymenoptera; family Formicidae; genus Tetramorium; species Tetramorium simillimum. The sequence goes on along the minus strand of VBVQ01002306.1, from coordinate 7,656 downwards.
AAATATTTTGCACAATTTATCGTTATGGCATAAATGTAGTCTATTGATTTGCAATATTAATAATCTTTAGTAAATAATATCGGGATAATATTAATAACAATCATAATTGCCATATATTTCAACTGAGCGAGCATTCGCGAGTTAACGAACGAGCGGCACACGCGAGTACATATGAAATGTGTTCTACACACAGGCACGGATTTAAATATAGTCGTCACTCAGAATTCGAGGGACGGTCGGAAGTTCTTTTACACGGCGGGATGGGCGAGAGGGGCGAGCAAGAGGCGGCGGGAAAGAGGCACTTGGTGAAGTGCCTTCTAAGAGAGCAGCGCGCGCGCGCGCGCGGATCCCGCGAGGCTCGAGCTAAGTCGAGAGCGAAATTAATAGCCCACTTGTCATAACAGCCAACGATAGGAGCGAGCGAACGTGGCAGTCCGAGAGAGAACCGGACTCACGGTGATCTTAACGGCGGATATAACGTCCAGCCGCGAGCAATTCGCCGTGACGAATTTCCTACGTCAGCTCTCTGCTCTCTAGAGGCTCCCTCGGTTCGAGTGACGTATGCAAATCGCGCGTCTAGGAAGCCAGAAAACTTCTTTTCGCCGGATATTTGTGCTCGCCGTTGGGCAAAGGGTCAAATCGGATGCCGAATGCGTAGCTGCGACGCTCAAAGGCCAATACATTCAATTGCGAGCTGCAATGGGAATACATCCCAACTCGGAAAAGATGCTAGCAAGTATAATTTTCTCTCGGGGGATCTCCCGAGAAGTCTCGACTCGAGTAAAGACTCCGCTGAGCGTTTCGAAATTCTTCATTATTAACTGCGACGCGAAACATGGCGCTTTATCGGTCCTCAAAAGGGATGAGAAAGAAAAGGATCGGGTCGGGTACGGTATAATCTGAGCGTGTCCGCAGCTATGCAATATTACGCGTTAGCAGTAACGGCGCCTCCTATTACCGCGCTCTTTTACGTAAAGTGGCAGTGGGGCCGAGCCGAGCCGAGCCGAGCGGAGCGGCGAAACAAAAGTGGAAAGCGGGACGGATTTTAAGAGCGGCCTCGGCTCCGCTTCAAGTACCGGCGCGCGATTTTCCGAGATGAAGGTAGCGGCAGCGCGCGCGCGCGAAATTATGCAAAATTGTCGACGCGCTAATAAAACGCCGCCGCTGTAAAATAACTCATTCCTGATGTAACGCGGCCAATTCGTCAAGCAGCAACAGCAGCAGCGGCAGCAACGACGACGACGACGACGACGACGAAACGTTGCGGCTCTCTCTAACGCCGGAGAGACGCTACCTTCCTTCTTAACGCCGACGTCGTTACGAGATCACCTGTTATCCGAACGATAATATATCTCCTCGATAATATTTCACCGACAATTCCCGGCTATTGAGCGAACGATCACTTCGTTCGCCGTGTGTATCCACGTCTTACGTTTCGATATTCATATCGTTACTTAACACCGCGGAACACCGCGAATTGACGGGCGACATGTGGTAGACAGGTACTCGAAGGATTAATATACGCAATACGCGCAGGACCCCATGAGGGGGTCCCCCTCGCAGAAAATCACATCGACGTCCGACACACGCTCCGCCTTCGAGGCTCTCCGTGCGAGAAAGAGAGAGAGGGAGAGAGAAAAAGAGAGAAGAAGGTATATCTTTCCATGCGGCGCACCCGGATGCCCGCACGACCATAAAAATACCAACGGGACGACGCGACGCGACGCGACGCGACGCGACGCGACGGCGCGGCCGGCGTGGAAGACGCACGTGGTTCCGGGTGATACCGACGCCCCCGATAAACAACCGAGGTCGGCGCTGAAATTTAAGGCACCGGCCCGCGTAAAAGCGCGTAAATATGATCGCATTCTTCGGTCGTGCGATTTCAATTTCACCTGGGACGACACGGGCGCGACGCGAAACGTCGTCCCCGTTACGTTTCGCCATCGTACGGTACGGTCTTCGTAAAGATAAGACCCGGCCGGAACTCCGTTCGGGTGAAAGTTATTAAAAACTGGACGGCGCATACGAGAAACGCCCGGGACGTCGAAACGTTAGATCAAGAGCATCGTTCTCGTCCTCGTCGTCCTCGTCGTCGTCGTCGTCGTCGTCGTCGTCGAACGAAAGCGCCGACATCGCGATGCGATGTTTCTACTCCGATTGACATCGAATGGACGCGTTTCGTTCCGCCCGCGGCTGCCTTTTGCAACGCGCTCGCATCGCGACCACGCACTTGCATCACCCCGATATTGCATTCGCGACGATCGATAGACAAGGGAAACTTTCTCAAGACCTCAATACTCGCGAGACATTACCTGTCTCTGGCTTCGCGAGCGATTCGAGCATGAAGAAAATACAAGAATTAATGCACACGGATGGATGGATTTTTCTTCTAAGGAGCTCACAAATTTTCCAATAAATAATGGTTTGCGATTTTCACACGAGAGATTAGAGAAATCGTCTATTCAACCTCTATTCTGTACACTGGATTAATAATAGATACGATAAGTTTGCGATGCGCCCCGTGACAGCTCAATAATACCGATTAAATCGGAGTAAATAATTACAGTGATTACAAGCCGTGACGGGGGCCGAGGTCGTCGGGACGAGAATGACGGAAGTTCCCTCGTCATTGCCGCGATAATTAATACGGCGAGCATCGGCTGTTAACCCGCTTTTACACACTTACATATCTCCGACCTTGCCTTACTCTCTTATCAGTCTTTTAAATCCACGCGATCGGAAGCCACCATATAAGAGCGCCGAGATGATCGATGGTCTCTGGTGACTGACGGCGAGGTTTTCGATGTTACATCAGCGGCTAAAAATACATTCGCGCCAATCATCATGAAATATGACGTTTTATTGACACTGCACTAGCAGGAGTTTAAATTAATTGATGAGAGAGTTACTTATTGAATTACCTATACGTATTATTAACTTACTGCATAGTAATCTAAATTAATAATACCTAGCTCAGGTAAAAAATATTATTTTACAATGGACCCCCCCGAAAAATAGAGTTTATTTTGTAAACAGCATATTCATCATCATCATATATACATGCACGCAACATATAATCAAATCATAGAGATAAATCAATATACTAGAAATCAATATACTTGTAGCGATTAATTAATCAGATAGTTATTTTCTTCCTCTATTGCATCCTTTCTTCCATCTTATCAAAAAAATTGCGAATTGCTGACAACAATTTACGATGAAGCTACCGGCGGAGCGAGAAGCGTCAAAAGACAGAAATTACGACCGTCACTAAATTCAAAGTCGACATTGTATGAACATAACGATGTCTCGTTGTGTTTCGATTATAAGCATCTCGCGGCGAAATATAACGCGCGCGACTCGAGCAGAACGCGATCGTGGTCGTCGCGACGGCGATCGGCCACGGCGCCACCTTATCGTAATCAACTTCCTGGTACGCCACGACGATCGCATAAGAGCGAATCCGACGAATTCTTAGAACGTTCCGTAAGCGATTCTTCGTTCGCCGTATATACGTGAGCTAACATGCCTGCGCGAGCACGATATATATCGTTCCTTACGCTATCGTCTCGTGAAGCCGCGAAATTGGCACGTACACCCCAGAAGTAATAAAAATGCAATAAGATTTATCACGATAAGGTCCTGTGACCCAAACCCCCCGTCAGTCTTTACGGAGAGCTGATTTTATTTCTCGGGGTAATTTTAATTTGAAAAGTAAGAAAAACTTTAAATTAATAAAAATTTAAATGGTCAAAAGTTAAAAAAAGAAGATGAAACTTTAATTTTACACGCTTGCGAACGAAAAGAGTTTACGGGTTTCTGATTAAAAATTACCCTGCTCGCCGACGTTTGACTAATGTCCATGCCCGTTCTCCATTCTCCGGGGATGAAATTTAATTCTCTCCTTCTCCCCTCCTTCCCCTTAATCGGCGATTAAGGCCCGGACGATGAAACGTTCGATTTCCCCTTTCCCTCTCGCTTGGATACTGCGATTGCATTTTTGCAGATTAGACTTCGGGCCAGCGGGTCTGAGATTGCCGCGCGAACGGACACGGCCGCCTAGGAGTATATCGCTTTCTCAATTATTCGGCCGCGCGCAATTGTGCAACGCAGCTAATTACGTTATTTTCGCGGAGCGGAGCGGAGCGGAGCCCGTCGCCGTCGCCGTCGCTCTCGCGAGGCAGCGGCGGTAGGCGCAATTATCTCGCGGGCACGCGCGTCGGTGCGCCGGGATGAAAGGATCACGTGTTTCATTACGGCACGATATCCGCCCCCGTGGGAAGAGAGGCGAATCGCCCGCGCGAATCTTATTACGCGAGCGAGAACACGCGCGTTTACGACGGTCTACCGTCGCTGGGACTTGGCCCCGCTAGTCCCCCGTGCTCTGTACCTTGGAATTTTCTTTCAGACCTCTTCAGACCGAATTTTCTCCGCAGGATCTTGAAATACACGCCTTTTATTTAAACGCTTCAATAAACGCTAATTATGGCGCTATCTAGACGCGTCAATAATATCGCGATATTATCGCGCTGCCGTCAACAGCGTCGACTCTCGCGATTTAAACGCAATTTACCGAGCCAGGCGAATTTGGCGAATTCCTGCAAGGACTCGTTGCTTGTAATTTACATACAGATATACCAGCGCTAATTAGGGATACGAGGCTGGCACTTTGAGACATTCGCTCGCCGACTCCTTACCGCGAGTGTCATCATCACGACGTGGCGAAAGGAACGGGGGGGAGGGAAGATGATCCGCTGCCGCGTCCCCCTGCCCCGCAGGCGCACGTACATCACTCGCGGGTGATTTACACGGCCTTACATTAGCACAAAAGAGGCGGCCGGTAACGTCGCAGTTTGAATTATGTAAATCCATTTCGTTCGCGTTTTCACCGCGCCAATGACAACCGTGCGCGATGGGCCCCGGGTTTCACTTGGAAAGTCAAAGCGATTTCCACCGCGTAATCGACGCGAAAATAAACGTGTCGTCTAATGTGATGCCGACCAATTTAGAAATTAGGACATCGCGTCCCACTTGCCGCTCGCCGCTCGCGACTCGCGAACGACTCCGCGCGTGCGATACTCTCGAGAGATTCGACATACGGATAAGAAGAGACAATAGTGAGTCTCGCACGCGCGCCGCCGCCCTCCCCGCCCTCGCCCGCCGTCCGTCATATTTAGCGTCAAACGCGTCGCTTTTATCGGCCGTCCGCGACCGGTGGTTTTACGAGCCAGGTGTTCGGGCCCGGCTCCCACGCGTGCAACGCTAAACGATCTACTTTGGAATTCAATTTCACCGCGCGTATACGCGGTACGCGTCGCGAAATACGCATATTTCATCGGCGAGCGGATGCACGATGCCGAGCGACAGTTTATCGCGTTTTATCGCGTCGCTCTATTACTCTCCCACGAACCTGTCGAAGCCTCGCCGCGGTTCGCCGGTTAATTAATTGTTCGCGGCCGGCGCTCGTATGTCTTGCGCGCGGCGCGTAGGAGGAAGGTCGGCGGAATTCCAACGTGCACGTTAATCATCCTATTCATCGATCCCGATGAGATCGATGGCGACCAGGCGGCTTTTCGCGTATATAGGTTCCGCAAAGTCCCGCGTGTCCCGACCTCTCGACTTTCCAAAGAGGCTTGGCAGCGCGGCGCGGCGCAACGCGCCAACAAAATCCGTCTGTCCGAGTGCTCGTCGATCAGCCGCACAATGTTTATCACGCGGACGCGCGTTTATCAAGCACGCGGCTGAAACGTGGCGAAACGTATTTTCGACCCTGTTTTCCGCACTTCGGCTTTAATCCTGTCCGAGCTATCGAATAGCAAGATCGTGCTTCACTCGTCGGTTCACCGTACGGACTTGTAAATCTCGGTTCACGAGATTCGCGAGAGAATATTGTGCGTGACCTACATTTTACCCTGTCGCTATATTTCACAAGATACTTTATGTTACGATGAGAATTTACTTCGCGCGTGCGTCTCTCGCGCGCGCGCGCGCGCGCGAGAGATGTTTATTGGAGAGGCGGGGTGAGGGTGATTAATCTAAACTTTCGATCGAGACTGAGAGAAAATGGCGCGGCGCCTCGAATGCCTAATGATCTAATGGTCCTTGCGCGATTCGAAGCGCGGAAGAGTAATCGCGCGACCAAGCCGATTCGCGCGCACGCGGCAGATTCGCATTTGCCTTTCGCCGTGACCCGCTCCTTTCGCCGTTTCGGATGCGATGCGATGCGATGCGATGCGATGCGCGCGTCTCTTAATTGATTTCTTCCGGCACGTGGTTATCACGACGGGGTCGGGGGGGACTGGGAATCAAATTGATTTTGCCATCTTTTCCGGGCAATTCAATAATCCCACTGACATGAACATTTAAATAAAAGAGATTAGTCCCTTCATGCTTAATCGTACACTTGGCATTAAAAAATTTGTGATTGAAATTTATTTAAATTAAATTACCGCGTCGACGTTAATATACGTATAAAATATATTATCGATCAACATTAATAACAAGAATATTAACAAGAGAAGAAATGGATGATGTTTCAGCTATATAGTTCAGTATAATCCTGTTTTCCATGTAAAGTATTAAAAATCCTCTAATATTGTACGTATTTATAGAAAGGAATTTCAGATCGAAGTTAATATTTTTTTTTATTCACAGTTGTCGCGATAAATTTGTCGAAACTGGCGCCACGCGGGGATTAAAGCCAAGAAGGCAAGGCTGACAGGACACTAAGCGGCCAGAAAAATGCATAGCGCCGCGCTGTAAGGATCCTTTCTTCCTTCCCATTCGACGAGGATCGGCGGGTGCTCGATCAAGGCCGCGTGCCATGCGCCTGGCTTAATGCCGCTTCGTTTGTGACAATTAAATGCAATTGCCGAGGTCGTAGCAGCTCAGCGCGGACAAAGCGCGCGTTGAGCCGCTGACTCGCCGGGCGAACAAAGAGGTCCTGCGGGCTATTTTTAGCCCTCTTGTAGCCCCGTCGTCGTAGCGTGCGCCGATTCGTGCGCGTCTCGTACATGTTGTCCCTTAACCCGGACCCGTGCAGATGCTGCATCGGCGAAACAAGAATGCATCGGCGCTCGCCCGCGTGCGCGCGCGCGCTTTTACTGCATCATTCAGGAATTTTTATTGGCGCGAAGAATATTGGAGGAGAGAGATGGGAAGGAATCCCGAATTGAAACTTTCAAATGTAAGCGCGTTCGTGTTCAACGTGTGTGAGTGTGCAGATTTACTTAATAAACAATACGTTATTAATTTACAGTTCTTGAATAGTTTTGTTAATATTAAACATATAGTTAATATATAGTGTTAAATTGTTAATATATCGTGACAATTTTGTTGATAATGCTGTTGATATTTTTGAGTGATAAAACATGTCGCGAGAGCGAAAGGGGAAGATAAAGCGTCCTCATAATATGTTGGCGCGAAGGGCCGGAGAGATAACGAAATCACGCGGATATCGGGTCGCGTTTCCTCGTCGTCGGAAATATCGCGGAGATGAATATCACGATGCGTTACACACGGCGGAACGGCTATTTTATCACGGCCTCTGCCGCGATTACTTCCGGGTTCGGGCGCATCTTCCAGATGCACGATGATTAGCGGTGGATGGGCGCTAAACCGCGGCACGAATGCATTGCCGTTGAATGCCAAATG
>VBVQ01002305.1:0-23591 GCA_011636635.1 Tetramorium simillimum | reverse complement strand
TCTAAGTAACCACGTTGTAAAATTTTTGTTTAAATAAAGTTTATTTTTAATACAAAGAATAAAGACGATTCTTACAGGCTGATATCATTCGAAAACAGGAAGAACAATCGACGACTGCGGGGTCAAACCGATAGGTCTGACCGCCTACGAATCACTTTGACAACTGATTCGAGCGATTCAACCTTATCGGGGCTGATTACGAACGCGAAGGGATCGGGAGGAGCAAACGGGACAGCTCCGAAACCCGCTCGCGTGTCGGTGCGGTGCGTGTCACCGTTAATTTTACCGTCAATTCTAACCGGCGATTTCATGCATCGTTCTTTTATTTTTTTTTTTTTTCATCACGGCGCAACACCACGTACTTCCCACGCCCACGCCGCATTTTACGCGTCCACGAATCTCTCATCACACGTAACGTTCGGCGTATCAGCGGTGTAACGTTAAATTTAGTTCGCGCCTACGCACAGTTAATAATGATGTTTTACGGAGCTAAAAGTCTGTCTCCGTTTATTTTCCGCACGCAGAAAAAAACGGCGAGAGATTTCTTCGGAAATTTTCACGGAAGTGCACCGCACAGAGAAAGAAAGAAGAAAAGAGGGAAACGCGCGGAATGTTTCCACGTACCATTTGTCTCTTAAGAAAAATATATTAATATTTTTTCTTCTTTCGAAAAAAGTATACTCCGCGTTCTTTCAGTTCTCCTTTGCGTTTCAGAGAGAACCCCGAGTTCGCGCTACTGAAATATTCATGAGCAACTCTCTCTTTCTTAAACATCTGAAAAAAACGTCTACGTATTTAGCAATTATTCAATTGCTCGCTTGCTATGACAGATTGAATAAACGCGAAAACGCGAGATTCTGTTGTAGCGAGCAAAGCTATTCGCGAATTTTATTCCAACGGCAATTTCACGACAAATTAGGATTCAGTCGCTATACTTCGACATTATTTATTATTAATTTTATTAAAAATTTTAAAACTCTCGTGCTTTTAGATAACGAGCGTGAATGCAAGTACAGTAATCTGAAATTCGATCAGGCACATACGTTTTTCTCTTTTTGTACTTTACTCTGCTTCTAGTAAGGAGATAGACTGAAGTGTTCGATATCGTATCACAGAGTCTCTTTTATCCTCGAAAATGCCGATGTATCCAGTAGGCGAGCGCTCGGAATTCTCCGAGAACTATCCCCGAGCGAATTTATTTCTCTTATGGTTCTTGCTTAAATTCTCCCATGCTTCATGTTGTCGTGAATTTACCAGCTCGTGATTTCCACCGCGCGTTTCTCCGCGAGAAAATAATGTTTGTTGTTTGTGGCGAGAGCCAACTGTATCGATATTATTCATACGAATAATTATGAAGATTTACTTAAAATGTGGCCACAGGTAAAAATTATTACAGTGCAATTTCCATTTACATACACTGAGAAAAATATTTTGTATTATGAACCAAAAGTTTGGTTGATATGTACTCAAGAAAATTGTTTAGTTGCTGTAAATAAATATGTTATTTGCTTATATATTTTGATAAATCATTTTGGTTTAGAGAACAAAACAGTACTGTTCTCTAAACAGTTCTGTTTTGTTTTCCAAACCAAAACGATTTAACAAAATATAAGCAAATAACATATTTGTTTACAGCAACTGAACAATTTTCTTGGGTATAAATTTCGGTTCATAATACAAAACATTTATCTCGATGTGTATCTCACGTAAAATTTTCTCTACTCAATACCTGATAATTATCACGAGAGCGTTGTGCAGAATGGAAGAATCATGACGAGGAATTTCGCGCTGTTCGGAGATTCGAATTGATTGCACCGTCGCACCGTAACTCGCGTTACATGTTGAAGGCTTCCTGAATTATTCTTCGGGAGTGATACACGTACTGTGCGTGTGTGCGGAGACCTACTCTCTATCGTTCCTCTCTGTTTCCCGGATCGAATTCGAAATCTGAGCGCGGCAGAGTATAATTGCAACGTTTGTCGGCCACGTTTATTATCGAACAGCGAATATTTATTAGCGTTAATGAGATCCTTCGTCACATTGTTCTAATTCTAATTAAACGAGCCGCTCGTTACTGCAATTCCGCAATCATCGTATCATTTAATAACGCAATAACGCTAACGGCTAATCTAACCGGCGAGCGAATTGGAAAGCGAAAATATAAGAAAATCTCTCAAACTTACCGTTCTGCGTCGCGCCTAGCCCCACAGACTCTCGTGTCGGAAGTGGAAGTTCAAAATCCATGCATGGCGAGGGCTGAGAGTACGTCGAAACTCTGCAATAGAATGAAAATTGGCTTTATTAAATTTGTACTTGTTGGCCAAATTAGAATAGTTAATATCAAGTAAACACGTACGATTCGATGCACGAATGTACAAACCCGCGCGTGGTAAATTAATTATCATTTATAATCTGACAGAAACGCAATCAATGATGCAACGAATAATCAATAATGACGCGCACTTAATCCGCGCGCGCATAGTTCGTCGATCATTGAGATTTCGGGACGGGATCGAGCCAGATAGGCGCCAGTTTCAATTTCCTGCAATCGTCCGGATAGTCAGCCCTAGGATTCTGGTTTCATATGCGGGAGCGGAGATGAAGATAAGTGAAATTCGATGATCGAAAGTTTCGCTATTACGAGAATATTAGATGCTACTACGGGAATACGGGACGCTAATCAATTCCGCAGCTATTATGTTGAAACCGCGCGTTGCAGTACGGCATTAATAAATACAAATATAAACGTGTATATCGTTTCATTCGGCTTCTATAATTTCACAGTTTATTTTGTCCCTCACGTTTCTCTTACATCGACCGAGATAAGCGTCGATTCTTCTTGTCGTCATTGCTCGAGCTGGAGCAGTCGATTCCTGAGAAAACGTGAAGGGAATCGAGTTGTCGGTAATGCATAGAGAACATAATGCGGGCCAGCTTCGCAGCTCTGCTTGCGCTTCGGTGTCAGGTAGAGAAATTCGCGTAACGTTGCAACGACGTTTCGAGCAGCCTTTAATTGGAATCGGATAGAACCACTACAAATCTCCGTACGTTTCCCGCCCGCTTCTTCCAACAATACGGCGAATCTCGCCTCGAGAAAAATACTCCTTCAGTTCGTTAAGTAAATCGACTTTCGATGAGAAACGGGGTTTAAAGAAAACCCTCCCTTCTCAATATTTCAGTAAAATAATACGAATGCACGTTCAAAAGTTTAACGCGAGTTAAAAGAAGAGAATGTTTCGTATCTCTCCGCCGGATCGAAATGCAAGACCTGATTTTTCTTCTATTAGATTCTTTGCTGTTAACTTTGAATCCTCCGAGTTCTACCTCCTTAAGTTCACGGAACCTACCGAAGTATTTAAGCGGAGAAATATATATATGTTGGAAAGACTGTAGGAAAGTCTCGTCTTGTCCAAGCGTTTCTTCACGCGCGCGAAGACGTTCTTACAATTTCCAAGTCGTCCCCGTTCGCGGCTTCGAGTCACGGAGCGAGGAAAAACATTTTCCGAGCAAATTGGAACGGGGGATAGCTTAGCGTCGGCGAGATGAAGGAATAGTGGCAAGTCTGGCGAAAAGCCACGGAGAATTTGTCTACCCGAAACGAGTTTCTGGGACCCCGCAACGGCGTTGCTGTTTCACAAATCATCTGATTTTTGAAACTTTCACGATTATAATTCATCTCTCGCGCCAAGCAAATTACTCCGTAGCGCCGCACGAAGACCGACAATCGTCTTCAACGTTGCGCTTATGATTATTTATCGGCGGACTTTCGCAGAACGTAACAAATGTTTATTTAATGCCGCCTCTGAAATAACGCGCAACATTGCAATCGCGAATTAGCATAATTGACAAACTGCAATTGACTCGTAACTCACTCAAGGATGACGCCCTTCCGATCTACCGTTATCCTTGGATCCCGCGTGGCTAATTAATAAACCGGCGATTAATGTCCAGCCGACCAATTGAAAATTAATGGCTCCAATCGTTGTCACGCGAATTAATTGCCTCGTCACTGCGGTACGCGGATAAAGTTGTTATATCCGCGCGGTAGGTACGTAAAATACGAGAGGGTCGCGAAAACCGATAATAACTTCCTCGTTGATAAGAATATCAAGTCTCAGGCACACGGCTCGTATTCAAACAAAAGACAACAATACGGACGAAAATTGAAACTTTTTTTTTCACCAGCGGATTTTATTATGTCCGATGACACAAGCAACTACGCTAACATCGTTAGTTTCTGCAATATTTATCGAAGCACGTATCATAGCGTACGTTTCTCCGTGTACGTACGGTGCGCGGAAGAATGTTGGAAAATATAAAATACGTTTTTTCTTTGTACATATGAAATGAAAAACGATGAGGCCGGGTGTAATGTACCACTGTTACGAACACATTTTCGCCCCGAGGAAAAAAAAAAAGGTGCACGTTAACAAATCCATCGCGTAAACGTACGATTTTTAGCGGACGAAAAAAAATTTGCGGGCTCTTGCCCGTTTTAGATATGCCCATAAATAAAGCCCCGGTCTCGCACAGAGATTTACGATTCCGATGAATGACGTTGGAACGCGTGTCGCGTGAAAATAATAGCATGGACGCGGACTCGCGCGCGGCATAGCGTGTAACATTCTTATAGAAACGCGACGTTATTTATAACCAGCTAAAAACTTTCTTTCGTGAATTGACTGGTAAATAATGAAAGTAACACGTCAACCGGCGCGCATAATCGTATAATTATTGCATGCTCACAGCGGCGTAGACACTATAATAAGACATCTGATCGTAACACGCGACTACCGCGGGGAACAGCTGAGTCACACTTACACTTCTTTCTGGCGGCCGCATGATTTTGCGTGATCTACGCCCGCGCACGCGACGCCTCTCTCGGACAGGAAAATCGCGGATTTCTTTCTTCCCGCCCGCCCGCTCCGATGTTTTCGGGAGAAATGTCCTACATAAGGCAGGTATATCGATACCCTATTCTTTCGACGCCACTTGTAGCAGCCGTCCTCGAAGCCAGATGTATCGGGAGCGAGCGTGCTCGGTCGTTCGGGAAAAATGGGAAAAAGAGGCGACGCGACGCGATGAAGGAGAACGTAGAATTGGGTCGTACGTATACGTGCACGTATATCGTACACCCCCACGAAGGCAAGCGGTGCCGGGCGCGCACGCGGTCGCCGGAATAGAAGCGGACGCTTGTTCGCGCAGCTCCCCCGCGCTATCACGACGGGAGATTCTCGAAGAGGGGCTCCGCGACAACACGCCGCGGGCAGTTTTTCCTCTGACGAGAGATATCACATCATATTTTACCCACAAATCCCACCGTGCCCTGATGTTCCACCATAACCGGGCTTTTTCCCTTTACGAGGCAATGATTCCGCCCGTCCGCGCGCGCGCGCGCGCACACACATACACAGGCACGTGCGCGCCGCCGAATAGTTTTCTTTTGTTTTTCTCATCCTTCCCCATATCGATTCCTCGTTGTGTCGTACGGCGCGGCGGTATCGCGCGCGCGTAGGTATCGAGCTTAATGGATTAGGTAAGGAGGAAACGCACTCGCGCGCTGCATGTGTCGCTGCATTATCCATTTGCGGCTGTACAAACGGGCACGTCTGCTCCACAAAGACGGATTTGCATCTCTCCCTTGCCTAATGGTCACGCCGTTTATGACACCTCGCGCTACCCCCGGACTGGCGAGGAAAGACTGACTCCGATATGGTTTGAATACACGAGTGAGATAAAGTTTTGCAAACGCACGCGAGACACGGCAGGGTAAAGCGACTTATCGCTGCTAATTGGACAGCAAACATTATGCCGTTCAAGTACGCGAGTAAGTAAGACTATTGAGCATAAAGTCACGCGCGAAAGATGTGTCGTGGAAGGCGTACACAATGTAAGACAAATTGCTCGGCACAGCGGTGAATTATTCGTCATACCTCGGGCCTTTATCTCGGAGCTCGTTGCAAATTATGTGCGCTTGTAGAATGTCTACGGAACGGCAAAGACTTAATAAGGAACTGGTTCTTTGATGCTACGCATAGAAACGCATGGTGATTCTACGCCTCTGATTTAATATCTAATCTTATTGCTTTATTTATTTATATTTTAATATAGTTTATATTAATTAAATTCACTCTTAAAAAAGGCGTGTCAAATCTCGATACTCGAAAGTCTCGAAATATTGTTGCCTCACTGACAGAAAAATATAATTACTTTTGGAGTTACTCAACCACAATTTTATAATATTTCTAACACGAAATATGATTAACTTCACTATATGCATCATGTTAACCATAATAATTGTTTAAAATATTATAAAATTGTGGTAACTATATTTTTCTCTCAGTACTCTTTTCCGCGATATTCAGGATTGGTTCGCTCACTTGATATTGCGAGAACAGCTATCAGCGCGGAGATGTGTGTATTGTGAGTTTTAACAATACAGGTTATTGAAAAAGATTTAAAAAATTGAAATTTTTAAAAATTTTAAATCTTAAATTGATAACAGTGAAAGATAGCGCACGCGAAAGCGCGCGTCCCACCACCACTAGCGTAAGAAAATTCAAATGAGATACACGATAACTCAGGCAGAAACAAAAAAGACGTGACACATTCGGTATGACGCAAACAACTAATAAGTAACAGTTAATAAAATTACTATTGTTATTAATATAATAACATTATTAATAGTAATTGTTACTAACAGTAATAACAATCAACTAAACGAATTACATTTTCCATTTATAAACGTAAACGCATTGATTATGTTGCAATTACATTGCGAATGCGTTACCTCGAAATAACTATCGCGAGAGAACGAATTCAAAGCGCGAGCGATTGTTGTCAATTCGACTTACGTAGAGAAACTTCCATGTCGGAAGTTCGGCATTAAACGCCAAAGACAAACTGCGATCTTAATCCGCTATTTCACGACGCATTCTGGAAACGGTCAGGTGTTGTAGCGTACGAAAAATAAATGCAGCGTGTGTAAACACGGCGTTCGGAAAGTTTGCACGCCGGGCGTTTCGTCGAGTATCTCGAGCAATTTAAGCAAAGAGAAGCGGGCATGTCTCGCCGCGCGCGTTAAATATAAAATTTGTGTCGCAACATAAATAATTCATCGCAACACAAAATGCAGCAACACTTTGTGTCGGAAGGTGCTTTTTGTCTTTTTATCGGGGAACCTTATTTCTGTCCGCCTATCAGAAATCTATTACAGCGGTTACTTGCATTTTTCAGGTGTACCGCGTGTAAACCTTGCTAGAAATTGTTATCTTTGTCAAAGCGAAATTAGGCCATTCGACTCGATATGCACCCTGATACTTGTTTCTTGACAAAAATCATGCTAAGCAGCGTAGTATCGCGGCCCGCACGCGAAGCTCGTGAAATGAAGTCACGATGGCGCAACAAAGCAACGGAGATATCGTTAATGAAAGAATACGAAAGATACATAAATCAACGCGATCGGTAATCAGCTCGCGTCGTAAGGAAGCAAACGAGAATGTAAAGAAAAAAAAAAGTACCTCCTCCGATGGACTTTGATAAAACATACGATAAAACACGCTTCTGCCGGCGAGCGTAATATTTTAATAAACCCCCTTTGTAATAATGTAACAACGTCGCGCTCAATCCGACATCGACTTAATGCGAATTATCGAGTTCGCTCTGATTACCGTATAAAATCCGATCGACGAATTACGGCCACGCCACTAATAGACGTACAATAGCCGCACTGGCGTGACACAAAGCTACTCTCGACTGTTATTTGACGCAATCTGATTCGACTCGATCAGATCGCGTGGAAACGTAGCACAACACGGCAAAGTTGTGACAGCAAAAGCCCTTTTCCCATATAATCCCTTCCCCACGCGTACGTATAAACCTGACGAAAATTCTTTCCCCGGCTAAATCGCTACGCCTCGCTCTAACGTTGGTGCTGCGACTCGTCGTTCTGTCTGCCACACGTTGAAGATATTTCTCATTCCGCGAGAGGAAAAATCCAGAAAAAGGGGAGAGAAAGAGTGTCGTGCGTTAAAAATTGATTCTGCTAGCTGAATCACGGTGTGCCTGCGCGACGTGCGCTGCTTTGAGATTCGCAACGCGCCTCGCAACTTGCGGCCGCTGTGCGGAAATTGCCGGTAACGAAGCAAGAAACGTACAATGCACCGAGAGACAGTATCTTATTATGTAGAAAATAGGACACGCTACGCGCAAAGCTCGTAAAAAGCTGTTGAATATCTCGACTAGAAACTAAAGCCAACTTTCCAGCCGGCATTTTTTAGCTGCGCGGCCAAGTCGCTATCTTTATTATGTCAATGTACTTCTTAGGGGGGGGGGGATTACAGTTTTGCCTTAATCCTGAGTCACGTAGGCCGAGTACATGGATTTTTTAAAAAGGCGCCAAAGCTGTGGGTTATCCGCGCTTTATCATCCTTAATTTACTGCTTATCGGTTTTTATATCGGGAAAATTATTTATAGCGTTGTACGCATTAAATTCTAAAAAAGCCCCTTCCGGCTCGAACGTGCAGTAAACAATGATTCAACATGTCAGGTAAATATTATACGTCATGCTGAATATTGAATTCGAATCGACAAAACTTGACTACAACTCTCCGATGTAAAATCACATAAAAATCTGTATTTTTCACATAAAAATCCGTATGAAAAATATATTTCGCGCAATCAAAATTAAAGCGTAAATTAAAATTAGAATTTTCTGTCCCGCATGAAAACACAGAAAATTGAGACGGGACAGAAACCTGCGTGAAAAAAAGAACGGTTATTCATGAAAAGCTATAGTGAAAATGTGATGCGGCATTACGCGAAAAGGCTTTACTCGAAAATCGAAGGATTTACCGAGTTTCCGACCGATCCGGATGTCGTTCACCTCGACGGACATCGTCGTAGAAATCTCATCATGTACGATGAACACAGAAAAGATCGCATTTTGCCACAAGACCGGTCACTTTTACGAGTGAAAGCTTAACAAGGATCAAAAGTACAGTTTCTCTCGACGTTAACATTTTAAATTTAATTTTTAAGAAATATTTCTCTCATGAATTCTCTCGGAAAGCATTATATAATTCCATTAAAATATTCAAAGTTCACGTAAAAAATTTCGCGATAATATTATACGTAACATTTCGTATCAGATAAATAAAACTTAGATATAACTGTATCTAATGCTGGATCCTTGTGGTTAAGAGATCGCGCGACGATGACAAATGATTGTTGGATGAGAATAGCGAGGATGTGAATTTCGTAATGGTAATCCAAGAAATTCGATTCGAGAGCATTCTGCGCCACCAATGAATTACGGAGGAAGAACAGAATACGGCGACACAAATTGCGAAATTTCCACGGAACTTGAGAGTGGTTTAATCGATCATGTTCAAATTTCACACCATGTATTCCGACTGTCATAAAATAGATGACTGATGCGCAATTCCCCGCAGTCCGTTGCATTTGGAAAATGCGTTTGATTACTATCAATATTCGATATAATAATTTCGTGTTAAAATAAACGACGAAACATCACTCTTCTCTCTCGTAATGATTATCAAATATTGCTCGAACGATTTCACAATGAGCATGTGACAAGAGATGTAGTTTGAAATACTATTTTAGTTGCCAAAGAGGGAGAAGCCTTGTCGTATAACTTTGTGCACGCCGCACACACATACATACACGCACGTGCTTTTAAGAGCACTAAGGATCACGGGAAGGTCTCTGCACTCGATCGGAACGAAGTTACTTTATCGCACGTCACGTACCGGCAACTTTGAGGCTGATATTTTCGAAAAAACTTCAACTTTCGTTCAAAGTTTAAATATTCCTCGATACCTGACGACCGGCTCTTTAAACCTTTTAGCCCACTTGTTTTACAAATGACACGTGTGTTCAGAGTGTAAGGCGACAACACGAGTGTTGGAAAAGGCATTAACCTCCTTTCTCAACCTCTGTTTCAAGGAAGTCCTGTCGCATGTTCTCGAGCGATTCATTGACCTTACTTTCAACCGGTATAAATTTAGTAGGTAATCATCTCTCGATCGAAAAAAAAAAGATACTTTTACTAAGAAGTTGCGCGACTGACAATGTTCTTCCTAAGCCACAAACTCCGGATTCCAGAACTCTGTCACGGAAGGAAAAGAATGGTATCGTGGGAATTATATCGATGTCAATAAGATTCACGACATAATGAAGCTCATGCAATACGAGATTTAAGTGAGCATCGATAATTAAGTAAATCAATATTAGTTTGTTATTTTAAGAATACAATAACGAATAAAAGATGACTATCGAATAAAGAATACATGTCCCTAATTTTCTCATGTAACTTTTTATTTTGATAAAAAATAAATTTGTTGTGTTATTTTAAAGAGTTAAAAAGTTATTTAATGGTTCACATTTATAGTCACATGAATTTTGCATTAAAATTGCATTATTTATAATATTCAGAATAAAATTTCATTTTGAGATACCGATAATTCAACAGTTATAATTTAATTAGTAATTTAATTAAAAATTAACTTTTAAAAATCACATATTTAGTTGCGAAAAGTGATAATGTTTCTTTAATGTGTCATAGATATGTATATATATCTTTATTTCACGTAGGTATATATGGAGAAAATATAAATATCTTGTTCCAACCTTTATGAGATATGTCATGTATAATTTCAACGAAGAAATCTAAATGCAAGTTTTATTTTCTAAAAACATTAGTATTCTATTTGCCATAAATTTATTTTGCTGCTATTTTTTTTCTTTTTTCCGTGTTTCCATTAATCAACTAAGCAATAAATTTAAAAATTGAATTCACCGTAACAATCACAAATTTGGAAAAATAGAAAAACCTTGATATAATAATAATAAATAAAATAAAAATAATAAAATAATAAATTTTTAACAAGATAAGATTATTCGTATATTATCTCTTTATGATGCTCTCAATTGCCATTTTCTTGAAAATTTTATGCTTAACAATTCGGGAACGAAATGTTCAATAAATTGACGGTTATGCAAATTACAAGATAAAATATTTGCACTAATTTGTCTTATAGTCCATCCATTCTAAGGTAATACATCTCTATGAAATGTTATATTTATCTTTCGTTATCTCTTTATTTATCTTTTAATATCTGCTCACTGAAATAAAAAATAATAGACTCACTCCAGTGGCTCTGCAGTTATCCGCTCTCATCTTTCTTTTCCTCCTCCTTTTAGATTCATTCGTTGCATTCACACAATACTCGCAAAAATACTAATTAAGATCGCGCATTCTAATCACCAAAGTAGGATAATCGCATGGCATTTTGCGCAGCACTCCCGACCTTAATCACGCGACAGAAATTTTATTATTATTGTATACTGCAAATGAGACTAATCGGAAAAAATTATATAATCCGCCCGACACTTGCGAATAATTTTATTCAGACAGTAACGATATCCTTAACAATAAATTCTAAACTTAAATTCTCAAATCCTTTTAATTATGTTCTTAATATTTTCGCCGATTTAATCGTAATCACTCATCGAATTTGCTTATATTTGGTCCGGTAAATACAATACAATAATTTACAATCGTTAACTATGAGAGTTAATTAATGATACGGTCTAATAGTTTAATAGTTCGTAAAAGATAATAATGTTTCAAGGGTAATGCCTCGACACACGGAGCTGTATGCTCTACTACCTGTCGGCTCGAAGCTTGTTGCATGAATGACTATACAACGCGCAGTCTTGTACATAACGCGTTGTGTGTGATAAAAAAACAAACACCAAGGCCGCGCGCGTCTCGCTTCCTCAAAATATTTGACGTTAAACATCAAAAAGTAAATTTTCTGTATACTAAGTTTTCAACGCTACGCGAATATAATAAAATGAGTTTTCCATTCATTTTCCTTGAATTTAATTATCAGTACCTACATAATTGATGCACGGCGTTTCATTGTTCGAATAACTCGATTCCGGCAATTCGTATATCATTTCGCGTTGTCAATCTCGAAATGACAGGCAAATTATATTTAAATCGAAAGTTCTCAAATCGCTCTACAGAATATATTCAAATTAATCGATAAGAAAATAATTATCGTCCGTATACATCATAAAACAGTAATTTATAATTTTTCTTTTCTATTATAATAGAGAATATATTAATTATTATTATGCATATATATTCTCTTATTTGTTATATGAAAATATATACGTTTTTTTTTTATTTTTTTACTTATTACATATACTTTTATTCGTCTCGGTTTTTACTCCGAATGATTAAAAAGCGCGAAATACTGTCGTTTCGACACGCGTTTACGAATGCATTAATACAAGCTAATATCACTTACTGTAATAAAGTTGTGGATGTACAACAGCATTTGGTACTTTTAGTACTTGCCGCGATCGCGTTTCGAGTAATAGAACGTTACACAAAGCAGCTTATGTCATTACCTGCTTGGCTCGACTTTTGCTACGGGAATGACAAACACGGCGGCCTGGTGTGTAGCGCGTTACAAACGGCGAAGTATTTAATTGAATATTATGAAGTGAATGTTAATAGACACGCGAAACTTTATTTCATCTCGAAT
The DNA here is from genome assembly GCA_011636635.1 of Tetramorium simillimum. Lineage (NCBI taxonomy): Eukaryota > Metazoa > Arthropoda > Insecta > Hymenoptera > Formicidae > Tetramorium > Tetramorium simillimum. The sequence goes on along the minus strand of VBVQ01002305.1, from coordinate 11,009 downwards.
TAATTGTCAGTGCATAATTGACATGCATGGCTTTTCATTGTGTGCTTCGATGCGCTAGTACGATACACAGAGCGCCGGTTACCTGCCGACGCCGGTTCCGAGTCTTGACAATGACAATACAGCCTGCGGCGGCTTTGCATACGAAGTCACGCGTTACCAAAACAATACCAACGACATACGCTAGACAGTCTCGTTACTACGAAATATTTAACGCTACTCCTCCGTTGTGATATAACTATTCGCCGATCATTTCTTGATTTTTAAATCAATTTTAATAAACAAGCTGTATTATATTTTGCACCTTGTTAAATATATTAGCGTTGTTTACGATTTGCTAACAACTAATTTTGTACGATAGAAAGAGTGATTCGAAATGGAAATATTGTAATATTCTATATTGATGAGAAAATTTACTTTAATCTGGTTGATATACATTTATATAAATGTATTACTAACAGCAAATATTTTAAATGTCATGTATTAAATATACGAATTATAAAACATACAAATCATTCCCCTTTTTAAATAATAATCTAAATGATATATATTATTCAAGTATATTCCATTTAAAAAGTAGAATGCACATGAACGTGTAAAAGAATGTAAAAGAAATTTAATCGCGAATTAAATTGCAAATAAGAAATTGGGCAAACATCAAATTGACTGTTAGGTTCTATTTATTAGATCATAAAACATGATGAAAAAAAAAATGATATGAAAAAAAATATTCGCCAACGCGCTTGATTAATTTTCTCGAGACTGGTTCTGGCTCGGTTGTTCAGCAGAAACACGACTATAAATACGGGCCTAAGTGTTCTTTTCTGTTCTCGCGTGATAGAGTTAATCATTTTCACAAGCAGCAGCGAGTCTTATAATTCTTCGTAAGATAAACGAACATTTTATAGATGTGGTAATTTTCATACGAGAACTGCGTAGACCGAAGACCGTCAAGTTTAACAACTATGCTCCTAAAATAACAACGCCTACATGTAATGCAAATTCATTGAAATAACACATATATATAGATATATATAAAATAATAGGATAATAAAATGACAAATAATGGATAGAATTTAAATAGAAATACGAATGCAATTCCAGCTCTTGTGTTTGCCGAGATTAATTTGTAATTCGATTGCGCGGACCGTGCATATTTTTATCAATATCTGTCAACGAACTACAACAGTAGTGACGCTAGTTGCATTGTTTCCCAAATAATAAATATGGAAAAAACATATTCACCAACGCGCGTGATTAATTTTCCGGACGGCGCAACATGGCAGCTGTGCAATTTTCGCGATACGAAGCTCGCAGCGGAACAATAAACTAGTTTACATGATTTGAGAGACGATACTGTAATAACAGTGGAAACTCGACATGGACTCGCATCTAGTAAAATGCCAACCGTTAATTAATGCTTTTGCACGCGAGAGGCGGTCACAAAGACAACGGGAAGAATAGTCTCCGCGCAAAAGGTCAAACGAATATATCCGTCGCCGTTGGTTCCGAATTATTTTTTTTGTACTCGCAAACGAGAAGCAAACGGAAGTTCCCGGTCATTCTATATCTAGCTCGAAAAGATTTATTGACAAAACGTTGTAGCTGTTTAAGTTGTTATCTAATCGAAAGTAATATTCAATGTTATATTAATGTCCTATTAATCTGCTACGTAATTTTCATCGGTAGATCATGCTTGATCGAAGCCAATGATAAAATTGAAGTTGGTATAAGTATAGGTCTAACTTTTCGTACTACAATTTGTGAACTATCGATTCATCACGGACGTCAAGATTGCACAGGAATTATTCATTGTTCGTAAATCAAATCTGACACATTTGGCCATAAAGTTCTTTTTTTTCGTGAAACATAGTGTACATAGATGATAATCTTTTAAATAAAATATAAAATATATAAAAGGTAAGAGTCAGCTCTCTTTTCTTCGACATGATGACAAAATAAATATTTAATAGATGTAATCTACTCTCACATCTCCTGATAGTCTGCATATTTATAAAGCCACAATTTATTCGAATTTGGCTAGTCGCACGTTTTTCAGTCTAAAAAAAGTAATAACGACATTTCCTTTCTTTTTCTTCTGATCACATTGAGCCAACAATAGGCAATAAAGGATAAGTGAAATACTTAACGAATTTCTTTTTCATCAGCTTTGCACGTTTGACTTGGAAATGGCACTACTTGAAACTGAAGTATCGTCGAGGAAAACCTTCACGGGGTTCGAAAGCGGAGCTTATAGGCTTTAGAACAGCTTGTTCGAAATCATCTCATCTTTCGCAAAATTGCATAAATTTACATTTCGTTATTTTTGTCACAAATACAAAGTAACTGTTTCTAATTCTGTTGAAGAGTGTGTGAAAAGATTATTAAACTTGATCGAAATGCTTACGTTATACATATATTGTACCACGACTTTTATTAATTTTCATTTGTAATAAACATTTCTCCGATTATAATGAAAATTGACTAAGTCACGATCGTAGTATGATTTTTATTCGATGTAGAAATATAATCGCCGTTATTTTCCTGGCATCCTGGACCGTAATTATCTACCGAATAAAGATTTTAACCAAGAATGATCTGAGCAATCTATTTGAGATGAAGAACATAAGGAGGAAATTTTCACATGTCTGTTACATGACACAAATATAACACGGTTTATCTCGCGCTTGAAATTTATTGCGCGAGGACTTCTAGATGTTCTAGAAGTAAAAAATACCTCTAGAGACGTAAAAAATACAAATAATTTGTCTCTGAACGAATGAGAAAATAACACAAAAAAATGACAAAAAAATACACTTCAAAAAATCTGCGATTGGTCGAAAGGTTGCACTCATTGACTCGGAAATATCAAGGACAATTATCCGCGATTATAAAATATCTCATAATACTAACAACTGCAATTTTAGTACATAGAATACAAAAATGGCATTTTACATTCGGGGGGCAAATCACATTTGTCCCCTGAATGTGCTTTAGTTACACATATCAGAAATGCGAGATTCAAAATCAAGCGAGTGGCAATTGAAATTTCTACAATTATCGTAAAGAATAGAGAGCTTGTCAAATCAACAAGAAATAAAACGCCTCCTTCACAACTTTGTTTCAAGAATACGAGAGGTGCTAAAGGATGCGAAAGTTACATACACAAATTGCGTTGGAAATAATAAAAAAGTTTCCGTTTCATATTCCATGACTATCAATCGCGTCGCGAGATTAAACTAAGAAACAACTCATTACATTCGATGTCAACATAATGAGTCGCAAGTTTTGATTAATCTAATTAATTAATATTATTTGTCGAAAGAGAAAATAAAATTGAAGGTTCACGAGATTGTCACTGCTGCCCGAATTATTAATTTCGTAAAACATGACAGCGTCGCTTCCTAAAAATTTATAAACGAAAAAAACTCCTTAAAAGTGTCACTCGTAACAGTATGTTTCCGAAAACTCGTACGTATCGGGTCTCCGTTTAAAAGCACTTTTTAGTGCTTCGCGTGAATTCGGCTCAATTCGAAGCGAATTCGTCGAATGGCGCACGTGCAACAGTTTGCATAGAGCAAATAATGACTTCTAGATGGGCGGATCAAACGGGATAATTAAAACCAACGTTGTAAGATTACGTACGCCTATTCTGCCTCGCATTTGGACACTTGCCATCGGCCGCCTGCAACGGCATGGCACTTCGCAACTTGTCGCGAAATAGAAAACGCCCGCGAGCAAATTGAATAAATCCTGTCGGCGGGCACGCGATGTATTCGTACATAATCTCTTTCTTTCTCTCTGTACCATTTAATTTATTTTAACTTGATTAATTCCCGAGCGAGGAACGCGTTTTAAAATCCCATCCCGCGGAATCTCGGCGCGCCGGGCACCCCTGTACGTCAATTAGATGGCAAAAATTAGAAGAGGACTCGCGCAGCAACGTAGGTATATCCTACTTCCGAGCCGGAGTAATTGCCAAGTCACGATACGTGTGAAATATTCCCTCGCTCTCCTCTCGGTTTTCCACCGGCAAAAAAAGAACGGACGCGCTTCGGCTCGCGGCGAAATGCTTCACGCAGCGAGGGAGAGAGAGAGATTAATGATCGCGTCAGTAGTAGAGACAGTCACTTGCAACGACAGCAGTAGATGACGGCGCGTCGGGCCAGACGTCGCGGTACCACGCTCGGCGGGAGCGATACCCCGCCGCTAGTTTAGATAGCCTCGCTTCGGCGGCTTCGCGTGATAGCGGATAAATGCCCCCGGGAAGGAGTTTAATTGCAAATACATGTACGGCGGTTAAGAATATGCCTCATTTGCCTTTATGCGCGAGTCGCAGCGGGACCGTCTGCCGCGCGCGGCGATACGAGCTGGAAGGTAGAAACTTTCGCGGTTAACGGCAAGTTCTTTCTCGGGATCGATGAGGGCAAATTTTCCCCGAGGTGTGATCTCGATTAAAAGTATCAGCGCTGTTAACCGCGCGCCGCGGCGAGAGCATCGGTTTTGAAACCGTGCACGGGAATTCGCCGATACGGGGAAGGCTTTTAAGATCGATATACACAACAGTTCATTTGTCCGGAGTTGGAGTCGGGTCTCGCTGTGCATCGGGTGAAGCCCCGTGAAGATACCATACAGGTATCGGCGCGGCAAACTTAAGCCTATCACTGACGCGAGCTCCAAATCCTCTTATCCGCAACACGTACGCGCGCTAAGCACCCGGAATTAGCGCGAATGCGTGCTGCTGCCAGTACTACCGTACTACCGACCAATCTCAACCCCCGCGCGCGTCCGCATCCCACCGCCATAATCGAATATACATCCCCCCCGGAAGGAAGCGCTGTCTCTCTCGCTCGGAGAAAACGTCGTCGCGCGCGGCACGAGAGAGCGTGGCGCAAAGTAAACGGTGACAGACGTACCTGGTCGGACCGATCCAAGGTCAGGTCACTAGGCCGGGAACACACGGTGCTGGCTTGTCCTCGCTCCCGTCGTCGCTGCTACGTATCGACAGGTGCGGCGAGCACGATGCACGGACGGCCGCGGACGCGACGGCGACGGCACGTCGGCCGGCCGTGCGTGCGTTGTCTCGTCGACGCAGTGACGACGACGACGACGACGACGACGACGACGACGGCGACGGTGACGTCGATGGGATGAGAGTCGACGAGCTGGGATGAGCGGGCGTAGCGACGAGACTCGCCCCCGTTACCGGGACGAGGGCGACCCGCGGCCGCGACGGCGACGGACGCTCGCCAGCGAGCGCGCGAGAATCGGTGCGGGCCCGGTGCTCGGCGGCACTGCCGTAGTCGCGCGACTCCGCGCCGCGTATCCGCTGCCGTCTGTCGACTGCCGTCGCGGTGTGCCGCACCACCGAGCGTTCGCATCCGGGGGCGCGTGACCCGACCTAACCTCCCCGAGCTCCGCCGAACGACTGGCGGGCTCGTTCGAGCGCCCGGCGCACTACTCCGCACGCACTCCCCACCACCCGCCGTTAACCCTACCCGCGCGCCTCGCGCCAAGCGACGGGCGCGCCCCCAAGCGCCGTTTTCCCCCACTCCGCCCGAAGCGCGGCACGTTCGAAGGCGAGACTCGATAGATTGCCGTCACTCTATGCTTGATACATATGTAGGTAGGTACGTAAAATTATCTGAGCCAAATTATTAAAATGTAATAAATCAATAAGACATGATAATTACTTGCTAATTTTTGCTTTTGTGGACGCCACATTTCATTGTATGTATATACTTACTCCGCAGCAATCGAGATATTTTTTCTAATATACGTAATTTTTATATATGTAAATTTATTGTACTGTCAATTTAACTTACTCATTATTTCGTTCTAATTCTTATCTTCGATAATAAGATAGTAATAAGATAATATTACCTTCAATTAAACGAATGCATTTCATTATTAAAGTTCGTATTCAATACTATAATGTATGTTTATACTAATGCAGTCAATTATTGAATTTAATCCAATAAAGACACTGGTATTAGGTATTGGAACGATCGACTTTCAACTTATCTTTTTATACTAGTATTGCTCAATTATGTAAGATTAAATGTAAAGTGAAATAAATATAAATTCATGCAAAAACAAGCTACAAAAATCCAGGTCGGTTGAAGATAATATATATCTATTTACTTGTGAGAATCATTTATCAAAGTATCACTTATTATTATTTTACTCATTTCCCTCATTAATGTTCACTTATTACTATTAAATACAAATATAAAATATTTATAAACAGATTCGAGTCGGTACTCAAACCGCATATGAATTACTTCGAATGATAACGCCCCGCAAAGTGATAACCCGCTGGCCCGAGGTCCTTAGTTATCTCAGCCGTTCGAAATCGGTCCGATCGATCGTCGCAATGACAAGCGGCGATTGTAACGAAGCAACGCGCTGTCGCGTCCTTCTCCTTCCAAGGAAAACGGTCGACGAGTGTCCCGCTGCGGTCGGTGCGGCGGCGGCGACGCACAAATGCAATGACTACGGATTCAAAGGTAGAACGGAATGCACCCGCCGGTCGACTTCCCGACTCCTCCGATCCCCTTACATGCGCACGTTGCTTTAAGTTTGGCGCGAAAGCCGTGTGGCGCGTTCGCGCGCGCGCGCGCGCGCGCGGCCGAGTCGGCGCGGCGCGCGGCGCGGCCACGGCGGCCCAGCTGGCGCCAGCAGCGCGGCTGGAAAACAGAAAGCCAAACCGGTCATGGGAGGCTAGTCAACGACTGTGCACCACGCTTGTGAGTTCTGTTTTCTGGCGGAACGTTGCGATACATTTACGCGGACGCCGCGGGAGTAGCACGACGGGCCAGCCGGTATTTTAAAAGATGGGAGCGTACTTGTCGGAACCGATTACGAAGAAGGAGTCGAGCGACGAGGTGGGAAAGAACGTCGCGTACGGCGCGAGCTCGATGCAGGGCTGGCGGATCAGCCAGGAGGTAAGCGGGAAGTCGCGGGTGCCGTCGCGGCGGCGACGGCGGCAACGGTCGCGGCGTGCGCGCGCGCGCGCTCGCTCGCTCGCTCGCGCGCGAGCGAGCGAGCGAGCGCGTTTATCGCACCGTTACCCAGTTTTACGGTGCCGCCTGTTTTCGCCGGTTGCACGGCCACCGGATTACCGGCCGCGCGCGCCACGCACGCCCGACGCGTCCTCGCCGCCGCGCCGCGAGCGGGCGAGCGCGGCGCCGACGACGTCCGGGTGCCCCGGGCGCAGCATCCGACGCTCGTCGACGGATTCCTCGGTTACTCATGCGTTTATTTACCAACAGACGAGATATCCCGATAAGACGGGATCCTTGCGACACGTCGATCAATATTATCACGGCGTTGTTTCGTTGCAAGTATACCTGATTGGCGATACGCAACTTTTCCCGATATCGCATGTATTCGCGATACTGTTCGTTTGTTAGTTTCCTTTTGCGGATGACAAAGTTGTTACGCAATGATCGTGGTTTTAGTTTTCCTTGCTCGCTATTAAAATCATGATGAAGTGAATTGACTGTCTATAAAGATTTCTAGAATAATACCTAAAGGTACATCTACGTCTATCGTAATTGTAAGGTTGTAAGCGAATCAACCAATTATAGATAAGCTTTATGCTGCAATTCTGTAACTTAACAACAGTTTGTTGTCATAATATCATTGCGCAGTCTTTTCACATAGTAAAAAAATGCTGCGCAACAATATTGTAATGATATCAAACTTGTTAAGAGTTACAGAATCATAGCATTAGTAAGAAAGCTTAACTATAATTGGTTGATTTGCTTACGATTACGATAGATACAGATGTACCTTAAGGCAAGCAGAAGAAATTCTTCTAAAATCTTTTAAAATTCTTGTAGAAAATTTCTTTCTAGAAGAAGAAGGAATTCTTATCAAAGATGGATTACTAACGGCAACTGTTTCTTTGCAGGATGCTCACAATTGTTGCATAGATTTTGAAGAGAATGTTTCGCTGTTTGCCGTATACGACGGTCATGGAGGACACGAAGTTGCGACGTACTGCGCGCGCAATCTCCCCGATTTTATCAAACAGACAGAAGCTTACAAAAAAGGCGACATTAGGCAAGCTTTAATAGACGCTTTTCTCGGTTTTGATGAGACTCTTACGAAACCAGAGGTAGTCAATGTTCTTAAAGAGCTCGCGGGGACGTCCACATCGGAGAAAAAGGAGACTGACTTGACCGAATCTGGTGCGTTTTTTTTCGTATTAAGGATATGCATTATTGCGGGATTTACTTTTATACAGATACTCTTGCTAATTGTGCGTTTCGCAAGTTCTTATTTATTTTTTCTCCTTGTCTATACAAGTAAGCTTATAATGTCTTCGTACGTTACATTGCGTATAGATGAAGAAGAAAATGTTAGTAATCTGTGTATGGAGGCTACAATGCCACTGGAACAAGTGATGGCAAAATATCAGTCAGAGGTGACGAATCCTCATCTAAAAAATCTGAAAGGCGAAAAGTGTGGTAAACGCGCATTCGCAAGTCCTTACTTGCGAGGACGAAGAGGGCGAGAGAAAGCGACCGGTTCGTCTTCTGGCGCGGGATGTTCGTCGTCTCCTTCACCGCCACCGACGTCATCCTCGTCGTCCTCGTCCACGCCCGATTGGAATACGAACGAAACAGATGTGAGCAGTTCCAGTCAGCCGTGTGGATCGACTTTATCCAGCACGGTGGAGCGAAAAGATTCCGATTGCCCGGGCAGCAACGAGGCTGAGCAAGTGCTGGATTCGACGACTAGCAATGGCAGCGCTCACGCGTCTCCACCGGTGGTATCTACTGCGGATGTAGAACCTGCTAAATCTATGGATATGCCTGATAGCTCCGAAGATGTAAAAGAGAAAGTCTCGAGTCCCGGTAAGGCGCCACCATGCACGGAGTCTAATGCGAACGAGGTGGAAGTTAATGGTGCGGAGTCGAAGAGGATCGGAGATGCAGATAGCAGTAAGGGCGGAGGTGACAACGTGTCGAGCAGTTCTTGCACTCCTGTGGAAAACGGAGATGCTGGTCAGCAAGAACGGATAACTAGCAGTGGCCGAAGAAGAACACAGCCTGTGGATCTTTACCAAAGTCTACTGAAGAAGGACAGTGATGATTCTGAGGAAGATGACGACGATGACGAAAATGATGAGACCTTCGATGGCGTCCCTGAAAGGTATAGACTTGTATTACTTGATGTAAAAATATTTAATTTCTAAACCTTGTTTGTGAGATTGCCCCTTTTTAAATCATTTTGCAGTGACGCAGACGATACGGAAGATATTGATGAGGATGAAAGTGATGAAGATGAAGATGATGAGGACGAAGTCGAGGAGGAAGATATAGATGATTCTGACGATGACACAGACGATCTCATAAACAATGAAAAGGTACAATATCGATTCTCTCACAGAATTTATCGAAATTCACTGAAGCCACGAATATCTAGAACAAAATTAAGGATAAAGAGAATCATTAAATGAAATAAATATGTTAAATAAAAATTTCCACTTTTTTTTTTATGTAGCCTGGTTCGGATAGTGGATGCACGGCGGTTGTAGCTATACTCAAGGAAAACGAACTTTATGTCGCTAATGCTGGAGACTCTCGATGTGTCCTATGCAGGGATGGCCAGGCGATCGAACTTAGTTTAGATCATAAACCCGAAGACGCACCGGAAATGGAACGTATAGTAAAAGCAGGCGGAGAGGTAACGAGCGACGGCAGAGTGAATGGCGGCCTCAATCTTTCCAGAGCACTCGGCGATCATGCGTATAAGCAAAACATGGTATTACCACCCCAAGAACAAATGATCTCCGCTCTACCGGACATAAGGCATATTACGATCGATCCGGAAAAAGACGAATTTATGGTGCTCGCTTGTGATGGCATATGGAACTTTATGTCCAGTCAAAACGTCGTTCAATTCGTACGCACCCGTTTATCCCAAAATTACGAGAACATTTCAAAAATTTGCGAAGAGGTATGGAATCACATAAGCCTACAAGAGAAAAAATGATTACTAAATATTGTTCGAATATCTTATTTTCAGAAAATTTAGAGTATTCTCGATAAAAAAAACAATCTAATGTGTGTTGTAGCTCTTTGATCATTGCCTTGCACCGGATACTCTCGGCGACGGAACAGGCTGCGACAACATGACTGCCGTAATAGTTAAGTTTAAATCGCCGACAACCGTTAAAAATAACACCGTTGCAGAGGTATGCGTTGCGAAGAAAAGATCGGTCTCGCCAACCACTGAGGAAAATAACGACTGTATCCCGGAAGAAAACACGGTAAACCCCTGCAAACGCGCCAAAACTGAGACAGCTATATGAATCAGGAATCATCATGCGTTATGAACTGATCTCCGGGAGCGGACGAATGAATGTGAGTTTATGTAAAATTATGTAACAACTTTATATTACTGTGTAGAGCTGGAACCAATTGATTATACAGTAACAGGCACATGAAATAGTGTGTAAGGTGTGTTATTGGTCGCTGCTAACAGACTGCTAGATTGGAGCACGTGGGAATGATATAATGTAGTTTTCTTAATAATTTCATAAACCATTTCTCGATTGCAATAAAACAAATTCTACATATGGTGGAAATTTTTTTTTATAAGATTATATTTTGTGCATATATCTATTTAATGTCATTAGATATAATCAGGTTGATGCTAAACTTTATTTCATTATTGAGAAATAACTGAGAGAAACATACAAAAGAAACAATTCAACCTCTTTTTTTTTTTTATTCGAAACCCTCAGATTTCTCTGAAAAATACAATAGAAAAAGGGAAAGATATAGATTGTGTATAAAATGATAATATAAAACAATTCTAATAGAACTCACAAATAAAAAGGATTCATCCATTTCTTCACAAGCATTTATTGACATAAAAGTACGAAGGATAATACGTACTCTTAATATAAATGTACAATCTTCTTTTTTAATTTTATAGAACTTGATATATTACTGTAAGTTCTAATATAATTTTAGTATAGCTCTAACAATTTC